>JAQBSW010001723.1:0-123747 GCA_029291075.1 Eudiplozoon nipponicum | reverse complement strand
ATTTACTAGTCAGTTAGCTAAGGTTTAATTATTGTTACCTATGGAAGATCTATAAGTATAAAAATCAATCATGTCCATATCTGACGGATATAATTCTTATGTTATGAGTATTTTCAGTGTACCTCCTAAATATGTAAAATAATCAACTTGATAAAAGAAAGAAACAGAAATTGGTGTTGTTTTACCTCAAAAGTGAGGAATTACGTAATTACCTGATCTGAGTTTTGGTCCACCTTCACCAGCTTTCCAAAACAAACTAATGAAGTAAAGTAAAAAAATTCTTTTTTACGGCTGAAAATTTCATTATTCATTGACCATATGTTTGCTTTATCAGCAATCACTTTCATAAATATAAGATACCCATTTTCATCAGTACCTAAATAATGTTGGTATAAATTAACATTAAGTTGTTAAAGTTTCAGTAAAATATAAAGTTCAAGTAATTAAAAGTCAGAAATGAAGTTATCTATTGGAAGAAGGAACTCTGTAACATAGAGTGTATGGATTTTATGGAGTAACAGCTGTTCAGAAGTAGATGTAATTCTGAATTTTGGTGAAATTTAACAGGTCTTGGAATCTACTGCATTGGTTCTATGTACCGAATCGTCAACCAAAGTATTGACAACATATACCATTTCAGCAACCATAGTGTAGGTATCAGGTACCAACACGTAAGCCGTAGTGTTGGTACTCTTTACAGACTTATTATATGTATATTATGTATAGTGAGTTGGTTTTAAAGTCTCATTGTCGAAAACTTTATATGAAGTTAACTCCACTGCTACTTGTGTGCACATTCGTATAGGAGGTAATACCGTCTATCAGCCCTTCATCTTTTTACCAAAAATATAGTGGATGTAGAGCGTATTACCGTTTTCATCTGATAAGTGGCCAATAAGCATGAAAAGCATGTATACATGAGATTATTACTTTCATTTATGCGCGACACCTAATACAAAAAAGAATGAATAGATAGTTGAATAATGTATGAGGAACTTTCATAATGTATGATTTTCGTGAAGTTCACAGAGGTTTGTTCTTTAAACTCTTCCAGAATGTTTTTTATTTATGAAATTCTGATTCAGATTATATTAGCAAGTCATATTTGCGGCATTATCAGATTATATTTTTCTTAAAATGATTTCGTACTTTACAATAAAACATTTTCAAGTTGCACGTATGAATTATATAGACATTTTTATGTTAGTGCTGGGGTACGGCGTAAAATCGAAGAGTTCTTAAATAAAAAGTACTTCAACGCAGTACCAGAGGCATGTAGATTTACCTAACAAAGAGGAACAATGTTACGCTACCATCTTCAACTATACAATTTATAATGCTAAAGTACAAATAAACGTATATCAGATACAAAAAGTTCAGATCAGTAACCGTTTTCCTATTTTTGGGGACTATTGTAGTTGAATGATACCATCTAGAACTGCATGTTTAACAGAAGGGTATATCGTTAGATACTGTTTGTTGCGGAGAAATAATATAAATGCAATTGTGTATTAGGTGTTGCGAAAATAGTAGAAATTTAATTTAAACATGACTAGAATGATAAAGGAAAGTCAACATGAACGGATCATGTAATTTCATGGGGACGGACGAATGTTTCTATTTTTATTAATTCGTTACCATATTCTCAGTCCAATTTTTCATTAAAAATATATTATCGAGTGGTACTTTAAGATTTAATTACAACTTACTGTGTGATGCGTGTTTTATTATAATGTTTACCATTTAACTTTTAAACGTTTCATACGTATTTTAATTATAGTCATACTGACTCATAAAGACCGTTGACTCTCATTTGTCAACCTTCAAATATATATCAGTATTCAATATTAACTCATTTATAAGGTGTTGGAATTAATTATTAGGCTGATATTTATCTTTTTCACGTAGTAAATGATTGTGACCGTGTCTAATGCAAATTCTATCTTTTCTTTATGGATAAATTTTTTTACTGATATAACGACCACTATATTGATGTTATTTTTGTTGTTCTATAATTATAAATAAACGTGTTTAAACCACGGCTTAGAATTTAAATTAGCCTTCATTAAAATTCATCGTAGAATGATTTACTAGTCAGTTAGCTAAGGTTTAATTATTGTTACCTATGGAAGATCTATAAGTATAAAAATCAATCATGTCCATATCTGACGGATATAATTCTTATGTTATGAGTATTTTCAGTGTACCTCCTAAATATGTAAAATAATCAACTTGATAAAAGAAAGAAGTACCAGAGGCATGTAGATTTACGTAACAAAGAGGAACAATGTTGCGCTACCATCTTCAACTAAACAATTTATAATGCTAAAGTACAAATAAACGTATATCAGATACAAGAAGTCCAGATCAGTAACCGTTTTCCTATTTTTGGGGACTATTGTAGTTGAATGATACCATCTAGAACTGCATGTTTAACAGAAGGGTTTATCGTTAGATACTGTTTGTTGCGGAGAAATAATATAAAAGCAATTGTGTATTAGGTGTTGCGAAAATAGTAGCAAATTTAATTTAAACATGACTGGAATGATAAAGGAAAGTCAACATGAAGGGATCATGTAATTTTATGTGCGCATTCGTTTCGTGCTTACTGGCGACTGATTAGTAGGTGTTGGTATTAAGCCCTATGCCCAATAAATATTTGAGTGAGGAATGTGAAAAAATTGGACAATGCAATCTCCTAGACGAATGTGTAAACCTGCAGTAGTAAAGCTAACTTATATAGTCTTCGACTAGGCGAATTCAAAGCCAACTCTATCTCTCCCATTAAATATATATATATATATATATATATATATATATATATCGAGCTCGTCGAGGGTAAAAACAATATTGTTGTTGAGGCAGCACTTGATGCCAATATTATGGTTGACGAAAAGGTAGTTTGTATCAAATCTATGGTTGTCGAATCAGAGCATGGTACGTACACAAAGGAATTCATGTTATGCAAAAGTTCACAAAAATTGAGAATTAGAACTATTCCTGAACATTTGTTACTCCAGCAAATCCATACACTCTGGCCTTGCTTGATATCTGTTTCCCCATTACGTGGTAATTATAGTATCATTCAATTAAATACATAACTGTTAGATGCAGCTTGTTGCGGAGATCCAAAACATACATACATACACAGACAGACAACACACACACACACACACACACATATATATATATATATATATATATATATATATATATATATATATATATATATGCAAATGTGTATTAGGTGTTCTATCTAAATTTGTTTATCTCGTGGTATTTCTAACATAAGAATAAATACTACGTTCTTTCATGTATAAGAAGTTTGCTTATACTGCTGTTCATATTTGAACTTCATTTTACACGTGGTTTATTCCTACAGCAAATAATTTGAAAAGAAAACACGATTATGTCGCGCAGTAGCAGCTTCGAGATAAATTTATTGTCGGCGTCAGATAAAGAAGGCCTTATCTCACAGATGCACGCGCGAAATCTTCATCGCACAATTGAAACGGACGACGTACACTTTCCCGGCTTAAAGAAGTTGAAAATCAAAGGGAAACTGTTAATGGATCCACCCTTAGAGTTGTTTGAGCTTACACAGCTGGAAATGCTCGACATGAGTCCAGAACGCGAGGGCTGTTTGCAAAACAAGCTATTTGAACTGCCACCTGAGATAGGCAAGTTCTTTTTTCTGGTTCAATTTTTCATGAAATAGTGCGCGTAGTGATAAACAAGAAAACTGTGAAAGTATAGCTGATTTTTGTGTGGTGCACGGCATGAGCTATGAATAACTTAAATCAAAGTGTTTGTCAATGAAAAAATGTATTTCTATTAGTAGAGCGACCTGTTTAATGACTTTAATCAAACATGTGACCTATTATGTGCATACATTTGTCAGTATAAACTAAGTATTGTATAGTGTGGAAAAGGCAATTCATCCAATAGACCGGTTTCGTCCTTATTGGGAACTCATCACGTACTGTCCAGAATTTGCCGCAGAGAGGGCTCAAACCTGGGCCCGTCTGCTTCGGAATCTGGTGCTCCAACCATTGAGCCATCCTGCCGTCGATCTGTTTAATGCTTTTGTTGGAGTATCTCTCCTCAAATAAGTGGTTATTTTAGTAAACATTTGACCCAATATGAGAGAAATTAACCTGCCATGCCAATAACAGTGTTGCAGATATAATTTAAACCAAAAAGGCTGTCTGAATTTATGTGTCCACGATTAATGTCCCTCATATATATTGTTGGTATAATCTATAGAATTCAAAGAACATGGTTGCGTTATTATTGTGTAACCCCTCAGTATTAGTCAATATTTCTACGCAGAGGAATCTAACCCAAGACCATGTGTTTCTGAGAAATGCAATTCACCTCCTGTGTCACGTTAACAGTGTTCGCCATGCAGTTCACAGTTTTCCATTCACCGGGTTATTGACTAATTAATTTTACGGACGGAAGTTAGTAGATTTTTAAACAAAAATTTCCAACTAGCCAGCTCCGTTATGCCTTTATAAGGAAATGACCTAGCAGATGTTGGAAATAATATGAAATTTTCGAATTTTGGTCGTAAAGTTATAAATGTGTGGATCCTGTGGTGTCTGTTTTGAAATGTTTTGTGCAGAACCAAATTTTGAATGGTTTGATTCTTGCATAGGAAGTTCTTTCTAAAACTTAAAATTTTATCAATGCGAAAGAAGTTATGGAATAAAATATGCATTTAATTTGAATAAAATGTGCGAGGATTGAATCATCAGTCTCAGACAATATGGCTCCTTTAAACGAATGCCAACAACGAGCTAAAACGATCTAGCAAATACCCAGTCCCGATCCCAGAAATTAAGCCTGTATCACCGTTGTGGAACGTTAATCACGAACAAACATTAGAATTAGACATACGGAATGTAATCCTATATCTCAAACGTCGTAAATCTGCGTGCCACAATGTCATGCTTCCGAGATTATTGAAGGGTGGCAGCGACAATATTTATAGTCCGTTGGCCAAACTTTTTCATATTATGTGGAGTGAGGAGACCTTGCCGTTTGCTTGAAGTGATTTGCCTTCATTCCTTCATTTATAAAAAGCAATCGTAATTCGTGTGATAACCAACATGTTATAAGTCTGACTCCAGTCGTGTATAGGTTATCTGCATCGATTATTTTACGTCATTTAGATGCTTCGTAAATCACAAACTAGAGATGAATTAGTCGGATTCTGATTAGGGTGTGGCTGCATCTATAATATTTTAAACTACAGACAAGCTCTTGAAGAGCAGTATGTGTATTGCCAACCAACAATGGGCGAGTTTCACTTCGTGAATCGCAATGTTCTATTAAGTACTGTGTCAAAAGTGGCATGCCAAACAAATTTTTATATATCATACTGGTTCTCTACACGAACTCTTCAGTTCGCGTTAAGGTCTTCAACAAATTATCTCATTAATTTACTAGCAGTAGTTAAATTCGTGAAGGCTGCCAACTTTCACCATTTTATTTAATTTTATAATAGATACTATCATAACTAATGCTCCTCCATATGTTCATAGTGCTGATGTCGAAGTTCACCCGGGCGGTAGATTATTCGATCTTGACTACGCAGGCGATATTGCATTATTATTCGACATGTGAGATTCATTAAATCAAGTTTGCGAGCTTGAAATAAACAAAAATCACATTTTATTTAACCAGCCGTCGGACAACATAGCAAAACTACCACCAGTTGCTATGTTGTCCGACGACTGTTTAAATACAAGGGGATTGGTGTTTATTTCAAGCTCGCAAACTTGATTTAAAGAATTGTTACAACCACCCGCACAATCAATTATTGTTTAAGCGAGATTCTGCTTAGGCCACCTTGAATTGGTAAGCAGTCTGTATGAAATTCAAACAATTTAAATGTAAGCAACGTGGATAGGATCACTCACTATTTACTTCGACTCTGCGGTTGTAAAATGAAGATCTGGACGTAGTTTGCAATGTATTTGTACGTTAAATTCTATTATACGCTAGTGAACGTGGCCCTTAGATCTGATGATTTTAGACATCTACAGGCATTCAAACACCATCGTTTGAGAAGCTTAGCACATATAGGTTATGGAAAATTCATATCCAACACCGATATCCTTAGAAGTAATTTTGGCTCAGCTAACAAGTGCTCCTTGGCAGACAAAAAAATAAAGCTTCATAAACGTGGTTGGTTCGGTCAGATTCTGCGTATACTCTCAATTTCATTGCCCAATAACACATTATTCTCTTATCCGGCGCCATATTGGCGTAAGAACCAAGGTAGACAGATTTTAACACGACAGAAACTGCTAAAGTCAATTCCACTTAAATTAGGTAGCGTACGACCCGTTCGTCTACCGCGATGAGGTTCACGTGCGTATCATAGTTGTTGGTTAGATACCCTGAGCGATTTGGCATCGAGTCAAGCTTAGCGTTGAATTTGTTGCAGATTTCTAGTAGAATAATCTTTGTAACTTCATTTCCTTAATTAAGCAGAGTTGGCTGTGAGAGTTGGATGCGTCTATGATGCGATACATTGAAACCGGCAAGGAAACTGTATTGCCTTAAAGATGACTAGGTCATAATAGCGTTGTTTAGTTTGCCACACTTCTGTATGTTTCCTAGGTAAATATACTCATATTAACTAGATTCCCGTCATAAATGACATTTCTACAAATTATACAACAGACATTACGTCACGTCGAGATGTTGTATTGATATGAGTACTATTTGCCGGATTTTTATCATTTAAATGCTGTCATAGTAAATTACGCATTGTATTAGGTAGCAAAGGCAATTGATCCATTAGATAGGTTCCAGAAGGGAATTCTATAAGGGGCGTGGTGTATATTACATATTGCCAAATAAGAGTTAGCCAGTTAGAATTTCAGGAATGCACTAGATATCCTCCGAGACTCCACAGAAAATGTGCTCAGTTTGAGTCGCGTTCGTTATAGATTCTGGACGGTAATTTAGGAGTTCCTTATTAGAACAAAACCGGTCTACTGGATGAATTTCCGTTGTTACATGATGCAATTTTTAATTTATAATGATAATATATATATAATCAAAATCCTGCCATTGAACTTCAAATCAACATAGCAATTTGGTGGTGGATTTAATCCAAAATTTGTCAACTAAACAATATGTTAACTTCAAAGTAGAACTAAATCTATATTTCATGCAATCCATTGTGTCTTCATCTTTGTATTGTAGGTGAATCTATTTTTCGTTTCTTAACAAAAATACAACGTTCAAAACCGGTCTTATTATACAATTAGCTTTATACTTATATATAAAATGTGGTGGATAACCGTTAATGGTAAGATTATTTGGTCTACTTGAAGAATTGTGTGTGCTATCTTATGTAATGCCTAGTTTATATCGGCAAAATAAATGTAATAAAATGCTGCCGAATTATTTAAATATAATATCACTTCCCAAGGTGACATGGTGTCTGTTCGATGTTGACAGTCCGGTAGTGACAAATTAGAATTTTGTGTCAAAAGCGATGCAATATAGATTTCATCTAAGGGAAGGGCTGACCGAGAAACATCAATTGGTGTATAACTGAAATTTGCAAGTAGAGCAGCTTGGGTGGCACAGTGAATGATTTAATTGAATTTAATTGAGGCAAATATGCTTTGGTTTCGACTTCGGTGCACCAGTTCTTCCAAGTACTTAATGAGTACCCTACAAGTACGAAACCGGCTAAATAATGAATATCATTTGTTGTCTTTACTAATGTTCTTTATATATTGACAACATGCATATGCATATGTGGAATAAGATTTATATGTAAATTTAATAATAAATCATCATTTATTTAGAAGGATTAAAAGTCCACAAATTGAATGCGCAAAATCAAATTAATTTGTGAATATTTGCAGGTAATTCGTGATAAAATATGTTGATTAATTTTAACCATACAAACACAATTTGTACAATTTACGTGCATCGTTCATAAAATCTGTCAATATCAAAATGGTTTCATTCATTTATTTATAAAATCATGCAAACTCGGCGTTTAAGTTAAACTTTGTAAAGTTAAGATTTATAAAAATTTGTTAGCATGGTCTAACTAAGCATACCCTTCAATAAATATACTTTCATCTATTAGATGTTCGCCCTATTATTCCTACCGGTTTAAGCTCCGGCAAGTACTTGATTGGTTCCTAAGAGGGACTATATATATGTATATATATATATATATATACCCACTATATATTTGGGTGAGGAATGTTGGAAAATAGAAAAGCACCATTCTAATTGATTTAAAGAATTGTTACCATCACCCGCGCAATCATTGATTGTTTAATTGTATTACCTAAAATTATCTATATATGTGGCGAAAGCTGCAAATAGTTAATGTTCTTATCTTCATTGAAGTTGTTTAGCCGCCATTACCAGTCGTGTCCAATGTATGCGAGAATACTAGAGGTGAGAGCCGCATATCTAATGATACTTTCCAAATATGTATACATTGAGGTTTGATCCTTCGCTAGTCAGTTTGACGTACTCTGAGGATGATCGTGGAAGTTAGAAACGCGTCAGTGCGTGTGACCGGCGGTAGTTTTGATATGTTGTTCGACGACTGGTTAAATACAATGGGATTGATGATTATTTCAAACTTGCAATCTTGATTTAAATAATATATAATTATCCTCCTTTTAATGTAATGATGTCATGAGTATCTCGAAATGTTATAACTAATGTCAAACGGAGCCAGATTTTATGGACTTTGTTCAGCGAAATATGTTCAGACTTAGTTGTAATTATCAAATTTGATGGAATTCAGCCTATCTCGAATTACATTTTGTTGGTACCGTGCATAGGTTTGGTATTTGAAAAACCGTTGTGTTAGTATTTTTCACAAGCTCGTTATATATTATATACATTGAGTTGTTCTTGAAGTCGCATAACCAATTTCTATTTATTTAGTTTACTCAATTACTGCTTGAACATACATTCGTATTAAAGATTCTACCGTCCACCTGTCTCTCAATTACCAACAAAATTTTTGGTGGGTATAGGGCGTAGTATCGGCTCCTGCTGATAAGTCACCAGTAAGCACGAAATTTATGTATTCATGAGATAATAAAATTTGTTTATTTGTTAGCCTTCTGGCCCTATTTAAACTAATTTGTTACTAGGTACGCAATACCTAATATATAACTGCATTTATATTAGTTCTTCACAACATAAATATATTGAGAATTTATTTAAATTAAGTTTGCGAGCTTGAAGTAAACACCAATCCCATTGTATTTAAACAGTCGTCGAACAACATAACAAAACTACCGCCAGCTGCAACGCACTGACGCGTTTCGACCTTCCATGATCATCATCAGAGTACGGCGGCAAACTGACTATCGAGGATCAAACCGCATTGAATATATATGGAAATCCAATTTAGATATGCGGCTCTCACCTCTAGCAGTCTCGCATACATTGAACTTGACTGGAAATGTCGGGTGCACAATTTCTATGCAGTCTCGAACATAAACTGTTTGTAGCTTTCGCTACAAATACATATATAGGCAATACAATTTAACAATAATTGTTTGCGCGGGTGGTGGTAAACAAGTTGAACATCAAACCCCGCATTATTCCGAACAACATAACAACACTACCGCCAGCCGCAACGCGTCGAAACGCGTCAGTGCGTTGCGGCTGGCGGTAGTTTTGTTATGTTGTTCGACGACAGGTTAAATACAATGGGGTTGGTGTTTACTTCAAGCTCGCAAACTTGATTTAAATAATTGTTACCACCACCCGCACAATCAATTATTGTTAAATTATATTGTGAATTTGTTTTTTAGACAGAATTTTGTTAACTATTTTATTTTAAAGAATTATAAAATATAGTTTTACTCGCTTTTATAGACATATTTCTATTAGATCTCTTTATGTTATAGTAGAATCTTTTGGAATTTGTTTCTTTGATAAACTCACAGAAATATTATGGAAGTATCTTTTATTTGGGTGGAATTCACAAATTTGCACTAGGCTTTTTATTTTAAATTTAGCCAAACTGTTTTTTACCAGGTTGTTTATAAGTCGATTTTATCATTTTAATTGGAAATTTTGTTAATCGTTGTTTTTTTACTCCTAGCACCTCACCGTACACACTGGCTTTCACCTCCAAGTAACAAGTATTTTGGCACCCCACCGGAAATATTAGTACTACAACAATTACTTTTACTTCTTATACCATTATTCCTGGAACAACTATTACTAATACTTGTACTACTACTTATACAACTAATAAAGCTACTCATAATACTATTACTTCCCCCTCTTATTCTTCCTCTTCTTCCACTAATATTTTCATTACTATTTAAACCACTACTACTTCTACTACTGTTAATATGAATACCACTACTACTAATTCTACTAATAATATTGTTACTACTAAAACTAATATTTCTACTTACAATACTATACCTAAAACAAATATTACTGATAATTGAGCTATTACTACTATTTCTACAACTACTAAATCTACTCATAATACTATTACTTCCTCTTTTTTCTCCTTCTTTTACTACTACTACTACTATTACTACTCTTTCAACTAATACTGCTGTTACAACTATTTCAACTACTACTACTACTACTACTACTACTATTACTATTTCAAATACTGCTACTACTTCTACTACTATTACTACTACTAATATACTATTATTAATATTTCTCCTACTACTGCTACTACAAATATTAATAGTATTACTTATAATGCTATTATAATTACATTAACTACAACAATAACAACAAAAAAATAAAACATTTAAATAATATTGCTACTACTAATTACACTAATATAAAATTTATTAATTTGTTTCTATTATTGATGATTGGAATTATTTATCCTATTTCAATATGAATCAGGGTTGCTCACCAACTTAAAAGTGTTATTGGTCGATTCAAATGATTTGCGCAGCATCCCTGCGGAAATCGGACATCTTTACCAATTGGAAAGACTCAGTTTGTCTAACAACAGTTTGCGCAGTTTACCTGAGACTTTCAATAGACTAAAACGCTTAAAAAGTCTTCACTTGGCTCATAACCAGGTAAGGAAAACTGAGAGCTTTATTCAGAAAATAAAATAAAATATTGTTCAATTAAAAAAAGAAGATTTCGCGGTTGGTGTTAGCAATTCATTAAATAAATTTTGCGAGCTTGATACAAATACCAAACTCATTGCACCTAATCGTCAATACAACAAAGCACAACTACCGTCGGTTACACGTACTGACGCGTTTCGATCTTTCATGATCATCATCGGAGGACGACGGCAAACTCACTATCATGGATAAAAACGCAATGCCTATATAAGGAAAGCTATGGCGGATATGCGGCTCTCGTCCCTAGTATTTTCGCATATATGTTACTTGACTGGAAATAGTGGTTGCAAAATTATTATGAAGTCAAAAATAATAATTTTTTTTGGATTTCACCAAAAAGTTATAAATTTCCAAAATCAATGATTTCGTGGGTGTCGATTACAATTGTTTGAATCAAGTTTGCGAGCTTGTTATAAACACAAATCCAATTGAATATAACTATTCACATAACTCAGAAAAACAACCGTCAGTCACATGTACTGACGTGTTTCGAAATTAAATGTTCATTATCAGAGCATCACGTTAAACTAACTATCACGACTCGTACCGTCAGTGACGAAAGCTGCGAAAATTTACTTTTCGTGACTGCAGAGAAGTTGTGATGGCGACATGTCGAGACTGCTAGAGCCGCATATTTGATTTTCAAAACTGTATATCTGCTTTTCGTTTTGATCGTTGTTATTAATTTTTCTTCGGATACAAAACATATTTATTTCCCGATATGAATTTGAAAAATACATTTCAAATTACACAGTATCGCCTTCGCTCAATCTTTTCAACCGATTTTACTGGAGGTATGAATAGAAGAAAACTAAAGGCCAAAACGAAGTTATGCTTGGTTAGAAGAACGGTCCACCTAAAAACAGAAAAGAATATAAACAAACAAAAAAATCAGAAAATAAATAAATTATATATATATATATATACATATATATTAGTCCACAATGTTGAAAAAAAGGAAATGATTCTAAGTGCAATCTTAAGTTGGGATTTGAAAGCCCAATTGCAATGCCAATGCACGGACAAATTATTTTTGCTTGCTCAGGTCCAAACAACGCAAATTTATTGCTATAGTTTCAAAAGAGTCAAGAAAACCAACAAACTTAGCTATTATTAAAATTCAAAAGCGCTTGTTGCAATTTTTTACAGGACATGATATATTTAGTAATAGACGTACGTGAAAAACCAATCTTATTTTGCAACAACCACATTTGAGTGTGCTCCAGCAATAAATTTATTATGCGGATGCTATTCGTGGAATATATTTATTAGTTCTCCGGCATGCTCATGGCTATCACAGACCAATAATACATCATCAATATAATAGTTTTATAGTTTCACTTTACTTAGTAAACCAAAGTTAGCTATTTCCAACATGCACATAAAAATATCAGAACCCGTTCCCAGACCATCTTTCTGTGTGCATGATTGACCATTAAATATGAATTGAATATCCGACCGGCATTAATACAGTAACCTCTCTGACTGCGTTTCAAAGAGTTTAAAATTTGGAAAATAATCCGGGACATGATGAAATGCACAGTCAAATGTTTCCTCTAAAGAATAAATATTGAATAGCTACACAATATTAAAACGAACACAGACAATGAATGTTATTGGTCAATTAATCAACTTTTGCTATAAATTCAAAGGAATCTTTCAAAATGTACACAGCTATGTGATCCTTCACAGGCTTTAACAGTTTAGCCAACCATTTCGCCAATTAATGCGTTGGCGTATTTATCGTTGACCTAATAGTTTTCAACGGACATATTGACATATTGATTGTCAACTAAGTGTGTGATGTGTTTGGCATTGAAAAAGGGCTCCGTAATTGGAGCCCGAAATATCTGCAAAAATCATGATGACAGTGGATTCAAATATTTCGGTACGCAATCCGAAAATCAGGTAAAGTGTTCAGATTATGTCGATATGAGGTCAAAACTTGTCAGCACATGTAAATGATGGTGGTTTTACTATTTTGTACAACCGATTGGTGTTTATAGCAAACTCGCAAACTTTAATTTGGGAAACAATAAAAATATTGTATGTAAATAATATTTTACGTGAAAGGAGCTGATATATTACCTGATATTTGCTGTGAGAAAAAAAGTGTTTACGACCACTTTAAATATTTTAATTCTGAATATTTCATGCTGTTTCCTGTGCCCATTTTTCAACAGCAAGTTCATAATACTACAAAAACTATTTACGGATTATTATGTAGACGTTGGACTTGAAAACAGTTTTTTGCAAAATAAGAATTAAGTAATAAGAAAATAATCTTATTTGAATAAATATTTGGTGCGACAGGGAGTTGATATTTTACACTATCTTGTTATGTATAACTACATGATTACAACCATTGTTTGCGTTATTAATACAAATATCTCATGACGATGTCTCGGGCAACTTCGTCAACATTATGCTCATAAAACTAAAAAACGACATTGAAAATTTTTTTGCGGTTGACTTTTCGTTCATATTTGTTCATGAATACATGTTCACAAAGATATGAATGGATGTGCAATATGTTAATTTCTCATACTCCATGAGGCATTAATTCGTGCGAACTTGACATCATCATATACATATCGTTGGTTCCTGTATATTGCTAGTTAAAATGGGAAATGCCTGAATATTTGATAAACTGCGGAGTTATTTAACTTAATCCAATATTTGTGCACCAGATGTGCAAATCTGACAAGTGTTGTTTAAATCACTGTATGGATGCGCAACATTGCCACGTGATAAATGGCAGTACAAGAAGGATATATATATATATATATATATATATATATATATATATATATATATATATATATATATATTCTTTATAATGTTATTGTCTTTGAATATTACACGATATGTTGCTAGAAAGAAAAACTTTAAAAACGTGGAGAATGCTGATATTGCATAAATGGCGAAGTGTTCCATGAACGCCTAACAACACAATTATAATCCTCTAAATTTGGTTATCCTGAGTCTCTATCTGATTAAGTAAATAAGAAATAGTGTTGAATTCAGTTTTATTTATACTTATTTTCTCGAAAAATTGAAGCAAACGCTGAATTCTCGTTTGCCTAATGCACAACTGAAGTTTGTTTATTCAGCAAAACGTTAGCTAAACATGAATGTAGAAGATAAGTTACTAGTTTATAAAACCGAAATAGCTGCTCAGTGAGCTATCTGGGTCAGACTGTATTAATATTAAAAAAATAAAGCTAAATAGTGTTTTAGGTAAACAGGAATGGCTATGTGAGATCGTTTCCACAATAGCTGAACATATTGATAATAAAAGTTACACCCCAGATCAACCAGATTTCTAGCTGTTCTCCAAAGCGATTTTACAAATGGCTTCAAATTCTTTCCAGTACTTTTCATAAGACATAAGAAATATTTTCTTCCGAAACTTCTGTGATTTTATAACTTAAACTTTGAAATAAATTTCTTAATGATCCATAATTTTATCATTGACTTATTTGATAATAATTTTATGCTTCAATACACGTTTTATTTATCAAATTAAATTTTTAACCACTAGTCCTTCAGAAGTCTTAATTTTACTTTTTCTTAAACGTTTAATAATAAAAAAAAGGTGATGTAAAACCCTCGTTCACGTCATTTAATGAAATTTCATTTGGCATTATGATTGAACTGGTAAAGTGTAGCTCAAATTTGATCGACTGGATTTTCTGAGTCACACATATACAAAGAGATATGTTTCAAAGTTAACTTAGTCATGTTCGGTTTGCTGTGAGATTGTTGCCAAAGCCTTTGTGCGAACATGCAGATGCCGTTACATGGTGTGGACAGACCAATTGCCCTGGTCAGAACCACGTCATCGCTTCATTATTTCGTCGTCAACACCACTAAGAGCACAGTCGCGAGAGGCTACCAGAAAGTTGTGTGGCCACCCGCATCTTCCCAGAATTCCACGGGACACATTCCAATCTATTGGAGATAATGAAATCTTCATTTATTAAAGCGGTTGAAGATTAGGCGCGAAAAAATCATCAAAATTTCTTTTATATAATAACCAGAATCTAATTCATATAATTATAGAGTTAGACTGGTTGGAGTAAGAATTTATACTCAGTTTGATCGATATAGTGCTCAGCGGATCATCGTTATTAGTACTTTTAACCATGTTTAAATATTTCCTGGTCTGTGTCGTAACTAACACCGGATTGAATTCAGTTCCACTTTACAGGGTAAAGTTTTCTGGACGCCTCTTTTGGTCTCTTAATCAGTCCATAACTCAGCACAATGATCCAAGATGAATTGTTTCAATCGTGTGTTAGTCTCAACACAGATATTGTAAATATGCAAAATTCAGTATCTCAAATTATAATTTATTTTGCAACAATTATGACAGGCACGTGAGGACCTGACAATATGTAGGCACTTAAGAATATTTGTAACATGTTACTAATAGTAACATTAAAATAATTGTGTTTATAGCGTAAACTGCAAATTACGCTAGAGTAGATATGTCTGAAATAAGACAATTTTCATTTATCCTAACTCCCTAGATTTTGTGTACGAATAGTTTTCAATTCTAGATTGAGCTGACTAACATTTATTGGCTTGTCTTAAGTTTGAGTGTATATGTCTGAACTGATACAAATTTAATTTATCCTTAACTCCCTAGATTTTTTGTACGAATTCTTTTTAATTCTAGATTCAGCTGACTCGCATTTATTATCTTGTCGTAAGTTTTTGCTTCCTTTTGGGATCTTGGCAGTTATTTAAACAATAATTTGAATTGAGTAATAAACCTTGTACGGAAATATAAATTCATTATGAACCAGGTTTATAAAACTCGGTTGAAAGTTGGACATGTCGTTTTCACCAGAACTCGACTCGAATGAAAATTTTTTGGTACATTATGTAATAACTTTTTTGGAAATCAAGAGGGATAAAGTTAAATTAAACACATATTTTGTACAAGAAAATTACGATAATTTCTTTAACCTCAGCAAAATAAAAAAGAGAAAGTTCGTACATGATGAGGATATAAACTGGGGAAGTTTGTGTATGTGTGTCTATGTGTACTTCATCATGTACATATTCTGCTGCCTGTTTAGATTTTTATAATGTATGTGCTTAACCAAACTATATTTCTCTTGATTTTCAAATTATATTGACTGTGTAACGTTCCAGATATTGCAGTGAAGTTGAGTTCTGGTAAAATTAAATCGGCCTTTTCTGACTGTCCAAAATACTTGGTTTATAATAAATTTCTACATCATACATGATATATTTCTCAACTCAAATTAAAAAAGTCATCAAATTGAATGAACTATAGTTTGTGTATTCTATTAATTCATTCTCTTTACAGATTATGCAAAGTGGTACATTTCATAATTATATAATTATTTTCTACTCTAGTCCGTAATATGTTAATTATATAACGTCTGAATTATTGTTAAATTGTATTGCTTATATATGTATATGTGGCGAAAGCTGCAAACAGTTAATGTTCGTGACTGCATAGAAATTGTGCAGCCGACATTTCCAGTCAAGTTCAATGTATGCAAGACTGTTAGAGGTGAGAGCCGCATATCTAAATTTGATTTCCATATATATTCAATGCGGTTTGATCCTCGATAGTCAGTTTGCCGTCGTACTCTGATGATGATCATGGAAGGTCGAAACGCGTCAGTGCTTTGCGGCTGGCGCTAGTTTTGCTATATTGTTCGATGACTGGTTAAATACAATGGGATTGGTGTTTACTTCAAGCTCGCAAACTTGATTTAAAGAATTTTTACCACCACACGCGCAATCAATTATTGCTTAAATTGTATTGCCTATGTATGTATATGTGGCGAAAGCTGCAAACAGTTAATGTTCGTGACTGCATAGAAATTGTGCAGCCGACATTTCCAGTCAAGTTCAATGTATGAAAGACTGCTAGAGGTGAGAGCCGCATATCTAAATTTGATTTCCATATATATTCAATGCGGTTTGATCCTCGATAGTCAGTTTGCCGTCGCACTCTGATGATGATCATGGAAGGTCGAAACGCGTCAGTGCGTTGTGGCTCACGGTAGTTTTGTTATGTTGTTCGACGACTGGTTAAATACAATGGGATTGGTGTTTACTTCAAGCTCGCAAACTTGATTTAAATAATAAACGTCTGAATATCTCAGAATTACCATCGTAGCTCTAAAATAAGTTTCTTTTGCCTAGGCAAAATAAAAAAATGTGCGAAATAAAATTATTGTATGCTGTCAATGTAAACTAGACATTGCAAAAGATAGTAAATGAATTTCCTCACAAAGACCGGCTTGCCCAAATGGCCATGGCCGTGGCTTAAACAAGGGCATATTTGCTTCAGGGTATTGAAATAATTATGCCGATAAGTCAGCAGAGGTGTTAAATGTTTTTGCGAGTAAAGTTGAGTGGCAAGGATGAACTTGGGATGACCTATTGAGACTCACATAAAAATTAAGCATTAATTATACTGATTTACATGCGCGAAAAGTACCCGCAGATACGCATTTCCACCAACAAAGTTCATCATTCTATATTAAATAAGTGTAAATATTTCTGTTGTTCATTTGGCTGCAGAGAAGGGACGTTGCAAATGACAGCTTGCACAATGTGTAGCTCATTTTCATTTCATGCATTGAACGAAATTAGAAATGATACTGATTTGAAATTTGATTATTATAAACCACGTGCTCGGCTCCTGTGGAAGAAGCCTGTCATTTAAATAATTAAACGAACATTGGTTGCGTGGGCAGTGATACTAATTACATTAAATCAGGTTACGATATTTATATAAACACCTGATCTTTTATGTTCATGCAATTGTCTGTATAAACTAAGAAATGTATAGTGTAGAAAAGGAAATTCATCTAGTAGACCGGTTTTGTCCTTATTGGGAACTCATCACGAATTGTACAGAATTTACCACGGGCAGGCTCGAACCTGGCCACGTCTGCTTCGGAATCTGGTGCTCTAACCACTGAGACACCCTGCCGCACACTACACACAATTTTTCGTTTTTGGTTAGCCTTTTCTTTAATTGGAGCCTACATGACATCCCTTTAAACGTAAAAGCCAAACTAACCATCTCCAATCTATCATTGTAGAACAGGCATGACTCTACTTGGAGAAGTGGTATCGAATTAAAAATTTATATAATTAAACGAACATTGGTTGCGTGGGCGGTGATAACAATTACTTTCAATCTGGTTTGCGATCTTGATATAAACACCTGACACATTATGTAGATACACTTGTCTGTATAAACTAAGTATTCTATAGTATAGCAAAGAAAATTCATCCAGTAGGCCAGTTTCGTGTTTATTGGAAGCTCATCTCGTACTGTCAAATGCTCGTTTAATTATATAAATGTTCATTTCAATACTTCTTCCCCATGTAATGTGGTATCTGTTCTATAATGACAAATTGGGGATGGCTCCTAATAAGGACGAAACTGGTCCACTAGATGAATTGCCTCTTCTGCACTATACAATACTTATTTTATACTGAAAATTTTTTTACGCAATGGGTCAGGTGTTTATATCAAAATCGTAAACTTGATTAAAACTAAGCCTCTTATTTTCCAGCTGTTCGATTTCATTTGTAATCAACCAGTTGATGCACAGAGCGCTAAATGCGTATGATTGGCGGATTATCAATAATCGAATCCAAGTGCACGTGTGCAATGTTGGAAAAATTTAGATATCTTCCGCACTAGGCGAACACATTGTTTATAACAATCGGTTTCTAAGCCAAGTGGATTACTGTTTTTTACTAATAGGAAATGAATATGCGATACGCAGTCAGGTTTAAAATTCTGTTTCCGCGGGTAAACATGAAATGGTTTGTACATAACTTAATTTTGAACTGGTGGAATACGTGTTTGTGTGCGCATTCGCCTCTCCTTGTTTATTTCATGCCTTCTGTTCTTCGTTGTATAATGTACACATTTAATTAAATCCCATCCCCTTTTATGTACACAGAAAAAAACGTTTCGTTAAAAAAAAGGCTAGTAAGTGTACGGGCTAGAGTAAGGTAAGAAACGTGTAATCGCTCATCCCGAAAATGCTTCGCTGCAACAACAGTCTTGAAAATGTCTTTGATTTGTATTATTAGTCTGCTACTACCTTCGGTAACTAATTACTTCTCAATGTTTTTGGAGTTGAAGTCGCTACAACGAATCTGACCATAGACATTTGTAAATAAAAAAATCGATAAGTTTTTCCGAGTTTTCAAATTCATTCTTAAGTTAGAAAAAAATAAACTTTTTTCTCGCGCACACTATTGTATCTTATTATCATAGTTTGATCAACGTGTGCTTATGCAAATAACCGTTCGCTTAACCGAATATGGTATGTATAACACACACACACACAATCACAAAAATCTATTTCAAACGATTTTTCTTCAGGTGAACTCGTGCTAAACCTATCTTCGTGATTAGAGGCGTTATTAAATTCTTATAAGAATATGAGCACCGTCGAAGTCATCGAATAGTGACCTAACTTTAATGACTTTCGTAGTTACGCGTATGGATAAATTTGAGTGCTCTTTATTTACTGTGAACTGAAGTCAAGCACAGCTCCATTCGCATAGTTTTGTTTGATTTTATTCGCGGCCGTTAACGAATAACGCGTAAATCAATTACAGCGAGCAAAGAAATGACTCTGAAATTTACATGTTGCGATGTGGTATCATTTCATCAAATTCTTTTTGAAGGAACCAAATTTTGATCTTCTTCAGTTTGCACATCGATTAACACCGCAAGTAATTGACCGTCCACGCCAACTAAATGAATAAAAAAATTATTTATAAAATACGAACAATCACGTTTTTCATTTTTATTCTCAAATTATCAATTGTACCTGAGTTTGCTCTTAGAGGGCACTTGAGAGTACACGCTTAGGCTGAAAACAGTAAATTTTTGTATTCATGGTAGTGACTACATTAACAGTGATGTAGTTCTAACACTTTTGAGTAATAAGACATATGTTACTGGCTCAAGCTACTGAGTTTCTGTTAAACTATTAACGAATGAGAACGAAATTATTTGCTATTAGATTACTATTATTACATATTAAGTCTCTTGAAGATGTCTTACGATCAATGACCCAGGTTACCATGCCAACTCAGGTGGATAACTGTAGCTGCAGAAAGTGTAGACCAATCATTTAGTGATCATTTATTATTTTATGCGATATTGGGAACCTGATCACCTATCACCATATCGTTATTGATAAAGAGAAACATTTATTGTAAAAAATCTATTAGAGTCTAATAAGAGGCTTGTTATATTCTACCTTATTAGAATGAGATCTTCTGAGACCTAACATGTTGGAGATATATATTTTTGTTTAAGTATATATTTATTTATTGGAGGACTTCTTTGAACCTGTTGTATTTGGATGTTTTGCATAACAAATTCTAATTAGCATGTTTCCGTTTCGACCCGAAAATTTTATTTTAACGACAGTTAATTTAATTTGGCCCCGTAACCAAGCATAAAAACGAGCGAAATGAACTTATATATATTTTAATACGTGTATACAAAATCTTACCTCTTCAGTTCACCACATTTCCTGAGCCTATTAGGGAGTTGGAGAATCTGGAATTTCTCGATATGAGCAGCAACCAACTGGAAGCATTGCCGCGTAATCTGGGAATAGAGTTGCCACGACTAACGGCATTTTTATTGTATGACAACAAATTGGATCATTTACCTGATTCACTTGGCGAAATTCAGTCTCTCCATGTGCTGTGGCTAGGAGATAACCAACTGAAATCGCTGCCCATGTAAGTGTTAATTTAAAAATTGGTTTAGATTATGATTAATAACTGCATTAGCTTCAAAAGTATGAAAAAATTGTTCAGGAAAAAGGGTAAGATTTTAAACAGTTTATTTATAATTACCTGGTTTGAGAAGCTGTTCATTGCTTCAATGTTTATCAGTTCATTAAGCACCCAAATTTGAATTGATTTTGAGTTTGTTTATAAAATAAATATCACAGCTTATAAACACAATAACGAAGGCAACTGCAGTTTAAGATTTAAATATTGGAATTAGTTTGTATAGTACAAATATTTGTATCTTTAAATGAGCAAATACTTGCTCACACCATAGATAGAATTGTAATACTTCAGGACCTTTAATTGGAGATACAGTTATTTGAGTTTTGCAACCGCACCTCTTGAAGTTCTAACAGATTCGGTTGCAAAGGTATTTTTAATTTACAATAGAGCCTACTTCTCTGGTAAGACATAGATTGAAGTTGCAGCAGCATATGCCATAACGAAGTTAATAAAACAGAAACGGCTCTTGTTGGAAGACGACAAGAAAAAAGCATTTGTAGAAAAAAATAAATCTAATTTTTTAAATCGTTTGTGAGGTAGAGGTAAACACCAATACCATTGTATCTAACCAGTCGCACAACGGCAAAATTACCGACTGGCGGTGGATTTGCTGTGCTGTTCGACGACTGGTTAAACACAATGAGATTGATCTTTACTTCAATCTCGCAAACTTGAATTAAAGAATTTTTACCACCACCCGCGCAATCAATTATTGTTTAATTGTCTTGCCTAAATACCGTCAGTAACACGTGCTGATAATTTTCGAAATTTTGTGGTCATCATTAGAGATGCATAAAAAAACAAATAAAGTAGTTTAAGGTAAATATGAGAAAATATCTAGATTAAAACAATTATTTTGAAATTTTATTTATTCTAAATATATGTAAGAATTTATTCATTTAATTCGAATGTTTGGATAAATCTATATGAGCCAACTAGAGGAATTCACAATATTCTAATTATTTTTAATATTCTTATGAATTCATCTATTTATGTATGTATCTATGTACTTATATGTGTGTATGTTTGTATTAATGTCGGCATGTATATATTTCATGTATGTTTTTATATATGTATATGTGAAATTATGTAGAAAGTCATCCATGTTACTATTCAATTATTTTCTTATTCTTGTCTGTGCTCGTTTAATGTTGTATGTATGTATAAGTGTATGTGTGCGAATTTTTAAGTAATTGTGTATGCATGTATATATACATGTATGCAGTTTATTATTTTTGTAATCGATATATGCATTGTTTAAATAAGATTTTATGTATATATGTATGCCATTTTTATATATGTATTTATACGTGTGTGGATATATGCATGCGTGAATTTATGTATATATGATTTTTGGCACAAAGTCACAGACATTTCGATTGGGGCACTTTCAAACTCGAATTAGTTTTAGCTGAAACTTATGCGTGGAAGTTGGCGTTTGAAAATTGATATCGTTTCTGATGGAAAAAAATTATATTACAAGATTTCGCATGCATAGAGTGAGTATAGAGACTGATTAACCCTGTTAGACAATACAAGAAGCAGGTAAGTATACAAAAAACCATGACTCATCAACTTTTTTTTAAAACAGAGCGTAAATGATTTGGAAATTCTGTGAAAAACCAGAGAACATATTCATGGTTTCCATTTAATTCTTCTTAAACGAATGGTTTAAGTTGAAGCGAAGAGTACTAGAAATATATAATGTGAGCGCGTATAATGAGCATGGCGAATTCTGTAACAATCTAACTAATAAAGGATCAGAAGAACCTAATATAGTCGGAATGAATAAGCAGTGTGATCCTATGGATTTATGCTTTACTTGTTTATTTAGAAATATGTTGTCTAAACTATAGCGCTGGCCTATCAGAGATCCAGAGTTACAAGCAACTCATAGGAAGAAGCCGGAACTACTCCCAGCCAAGCTTTGTAATATGTAAAATAATGCCTGAATAATGAATGACAATATCTCTTTGGCGTGTGCTTAATTAATAAATTTAGGTCCAAAGATTCCTAAAATATTTCATTTTGTTTTTTACATACTGTAAATAATATGTGCCACTGTTGGAAATGGTATCACATTTATACACGTGTAGTAAACAGCGGCTACTTCAGAAAAAGTCCAATGAATATGCCTTGGTAGACACCAATTATAAAATTTTTGTTGTGTTCAAGAAACCATCCGATTAATCATATGATTATTAAATAGTCCTGGTAACAAAGAATAAAACTACATTCACGATTGTATGAGGCATAACAGAACAAGTAACAGATTCATTACTGTGGAACGAAGTGAATATCTAAAGTCAAGCTAAGACATAGTTTAAACCAATTGATGTGTATGTCCCGGCATGTGAATGTTCTAGCTTTTCACACTAGAATGCAGTAGGTTCTGTTTCTTTGGATAAATGAAAAAAATGGTTTCTACAATAAATGAAACACGTATTTCCACCTATGGTTTAAAAACATATACATGTAATAGTAGCGTTTTCACACCATCATATAAATTGTTATCAAAAAGTTAAAAAAAACAAATAATTATGTTCAAATAGAAACAAATGGTCCACATTGAAAGCATGCATAAAATATACATAAAAATATTAGTCCAGAAAGTTTAACAAGACGGAACATTTAAACAGTTTCGCATTGATTTAGAAAGCCATATGGTAAAGCCAGTGTACATAGAAATTGATACGGTTTTGAAAACGTCTATTTATTGCGACCGCATCTGGAAATGAGGCATACTCACGTGCTTAGTCTTAATCAGAATTGAAAAGCATTTTGTTGGCACGTCACGTTTTTCATAGGGCAAAAAATGTTTAGCTTAAGATGTTTGTGAAACACGAATTATGTTAATGGACAGAAACTGTTCAAGTGTCCTAGAGAAGACTGATATACACGATGTGCCATCACTTCTACGTTCGAGCCATATACACAGAAAAGCAGAATATCATCCTCGGTATTTTTGATTGTAAATCTAACAATCGGTTGCAGTGTGCATCATTAATTAAACATGTTTCGTCATGCCAGCAAAAAAACTTTTTTAGCTTACTTTAATCAACGTTGCGCTCTTGATATAAACACCTGACCCATTATGTATATACATTTGTCCGTATAAACCAAGTTTCGTATAGTGTAGGAAAGGCAATCCGTTCATTAGACCTGTTTCGTCTTTATTGGGAACTCATCAATTACTGTCCAGAATGTGGCGCGGACAGGGCTCGAACCTAGGCACGTCTGCTTTGAAATCTGGTGCTCTAACCCTCGAGCCGCCTTGCCGCACTGTGGTTAAAGCAACAGAATCCAAAGCAGACGTGCCCAGGTTTGAGCCCTGTCCTCAGCAAATTCTTGACAGTGGGTGATGAGTTCTCAATAAGGATGAAATCGGTCTAATAGATGAATTGCCTTTTCTACACCATACAATAAATAATTTCTCTTGAAATATGTATGTACATAAAGAGTCAGATGTTTATATCAAGATCGCTACTTTGATTAAAGTAATTGTTATCACCATCTTCGCAACCATTGTTTGTTTACTTATAAAAAAAACTTTTACAATTATGATTAAAGGTCAGGGCGCGTGACAGAAACTGGGCGAGGTAAAACTGTGTAACCGTTGTGTCGATGGATTATTTTGGGTCTGTGATAGCCTTATGCATGCTGAAATACTGTTTAATAAATTCAACAAATTGCATACGAAATTTGAATTACCATTTAAAATCGGAAAGGTTGATAGTAGATTCCATACATCAGTCTTCTCTAGGAAGACTTGGGCAGTGCAATATTCCTGATTTAACAACTTTTGCACTTTGAAATAGAAAAACAAGGCTTAATTAAGACATTGTAAAATAGGACATTACGTATTCGTTCACTTGACATTTTGCAGATTGAATTGAATTCTGTGCATACTAATCTTATCATTGTTGGTTACTCATCATATTCTCTAGCTAAATATAAACCTAATGTTATAATACAACCGGATTTGAATATTTGACCAGTTCACAAGAAATCGGTGTATACTCACCTGCTATACAAAAATGACGAGGCAATGAAGCGCATAAAGGATTGATGGTGTTCCGCGATTGTATTCATATATTTTGCAGCTTAACTTGGTTTAATTAACTCCACAACAGAACTTTATTTAGCCAGTGTAAAAGACAAAATTCTACTGCAATCCGAACCTAACTTTATGTACATTTGTGATTGTTCCAGTGAGCAATCATATGTAGGCAGGTGCAATAGAAGATTGAGTACACGCTTTTTAGAACGTATGTCAACTTGTTTTGTGAAAAATAATGTTGGTGTTGCACAATATGGCAATAAAACCTTCGTTATTTCAGATTAAGGCAAGAATACTGCGCGTGCTTTCCTGTTTAGCCTCGATCGCAGTAAACAGACGTTGCATTCTGAAAAATAATGCAAGACATAAACATGGCCTTTGATTGCTGGCATTGCCAATTTTAAGTAGAACTTTGGTCAAACAACAATTTGTCAAGAGCCATTATTAAATCAAGCACGGCGAAACGGTTCTCATCCGCCAATCGCAAACAGAGCCTACGCGGTTTAGGCCAGGAATACAGGTTTTAATTTATGACAAAGTTTATTAAGCAATCATTAGCCGCTGGACTATAGGAACTGTTACTTTTGTAACGTAAATCATTGACACTCAAAAACAGATGAAACTGGCCTTCATGCGCCAACATCAGTTAACTATCAAGTCGTCTTAGCAACAACTGTGGTTTATTGGTGTAGTGCAGTACACAAAAATTGGATTCTAGCCTATCCTTAACTACTTCCATAGGTTAAAGAGCCCAGCCGTCGAATCGCTACTCTCAGTGCAGCTGAGAGACTGGAAAATTTTATTACGTTGGTTTAAAAATGCAATCTGCTCTCTTTGTATATACTGTTTGTTGCGGAGAACTAATATATATTCAATTGTGTATTAGGTGTTACGCACCTAGTAACAAATTAGTTCAAATAAGACCAGAAGTATAAACCAAAGTCAACATGAACGAAGGTAATAATCTCACGCGCAAATTCATTTCATGCTGACTGGCGACTCATCAGTAGGAGCCTGTAATACGCCCTATACCCACAATACATTTCGTCAAGGAATGTGGACACTTGGGCTGTACCACCTCCTATACGAATGTTTATACCAGCAGCAGTGTAGTTATCTTTATATAGTCTTCGACAATGCAAATTAAAAGCCAACTTACTATGAATAATATATACCGAGCTCGGAATGTGTACCAAAACCAGTAAGTACCAAACGAATTTGCACATAAGATTATACTTTTCTTTCATGCTGACTTTGGTTTGTCCTTGTGGTTCTATTTGAAATAGTTTGTTAACAGGTACTAAAGGACTTATGCACAGTTTCATCCTTAGTAAAATATTTTCTACAAATTGTCCGTGAAAAATTTTTATTAACTGTGTGTGGATCACAATTTAAACATATAACGCCGCGCAGTTTTTAGTACGACATAGCGGATAGATATCAGTATGTTGTGGTAAATAGAGAAAACTTTGTGGGACTTATAATTTGTGACCAGTTATGCTAAATTATCAAGTCTTAATTAAATAATGGTTGCGTTCGTGATATAAACACCTGTTCCATTATGTACATTGATTTTTCAGTATATATTAAGCATTGTAAAATGGAAAAAAGCAAGTCAGTTAGTAGAGCGGTTGCGTCCTTATTGGGAACTCATCATGTACTGTCCAGAATTCGCCGCAGACAGGGCTCGAACCTGGGCACGTCTGCTTCTAATTCCGGTGCTCTTAGCACTGAGCCATCCTGCCGCAAATTAAGCGTTCGCTTTTGATACTGTAATTAAATTATATGCATTTGTGATTTTGTGCGTGTTATTAATATATAAGTAAATTCTTTATAATGTTTGACCTTGCTGACGTTGGTTTTACAAGAGGATAATAACAAAAGTCGTAGCGAACTATGATGAGGCACATTTTTAAAATAAAGTTTGCAAGCTTGAAGTAAACACAAAACCCATTGTATTTAACCAGTCGTCGAACAACATAACAAAACCACCGCCAGCCGCAACGTACTGACGCGTTTTGACCTTCCATGATCATCATCAGAGTACGACGGCAAATTGACTATCGAGGATCCGACCGCCAGTAAACAAGAAACGAATGTGCACGAGTTTATACTTTTCGGTCATGCTGTCTTTGGTTTATCCTTCTGGGCATAATTGAACAAATTTTTTACTAGGTGCGCTAAACCTAAAACATAATTTCATATATTAGTTCTCCGCCACAAACAGTATCTAACTGTGCTATTACATGTTTCCAGATGTCGCGTTTATCTCAATACGGATAAGTCTGACTCTGAAATTTTGAATGAGAAAGGACATAACTATGTTTTTCATTGACGTGTGGTAGTTTTCTGTACAATATTACACAAGCTTGTCCTACCTTGTCCAGACTGACAGTTGTGTTAAACAGATTACCATATTTGTAAAGGTTTTAGTGGTTCAAACATGATAGTGTCATTTTTTTGTAAACTTGATACAAGTTGATAATTTTTCCATCATTTTCTCTGTTTGAAAAAATAAGTCAGGATGAAGCTCCATACATATCTTAATGCCTGTCTCAGACATGCTTAAACGCTTAAATAGTTCCGCTACTCACTGCAATTGTGCTATCACAAACCAATTAGAAAGTTTCCGGCCCGGTACTGGAACAAATATTTTTCTGCCTGAACCGAGGCTTCAAATTTGGAGAACCAAAGTTGTGGCTTTACCACAAGAACCGGGGAGAGCGTTGACGTAGACTCTAATATAGCACAAAATATTTTGTAGTGCCAGTTAGAAAGTCTGCAATGTCTTCAATTTTGTTGTGTATTTAGAAAAGTCCTCATCATTACGACCACCTAAGTTAGACGTTTAATATTAGTCTCTTTGTCGCTCACGAAGTTCACGTAGTCTAGCGCATTATTAATGCTAAATAGTTTTTTTGAAACAGTACTCCTTTTTATCAACAGCGCAACATATTCTTCAAAAGATGACTCAGAATCCATAATGCGACCTGGGATAATGCATTGTATTTATGTAAATAACAACTAATCCAACTAATCCAAAGTGGACGTGCGTGGATTAGAGCCCTGTCTGTGGCAACATCTGGACAGCACGTGAAGAGTTCTGAATAGGGACGAAACCGGTCTACTGGAGAAACTCCCTTTTCTACATTATGCACATTTTAGTTTACACAGACAATTTTATGTGTATAATGGGTCTGGTGTTTATATCAAGATCGCAACCTTGATTAAAAAAATGCTTGCTCGTATAGAATCTGCTCATTTGATAAATTGTATCTTGATACGCTCTGTCACAACACTGCGCCTTCCTCATAACTACACAACAAATTTAAGTCAGCATGGATTAAAACATTTCGGTACGCAATCCGAAAATCAGGTAAATAATCTATTCCCTGTCGCGCAACATGTTTCTTTTAAATGTCCGTGGCGGTTTCTATGGTAGAAATTTTAAAATAATCGGCTTTAAAACGTTTAGCAACAGCTTTCATGTGGCAACTGTGCTACGGCTGGCCAGATTTAATGTTCTATTTCTTAAAAACCTAACCCAATTTGGCGTTAATTCACCGATGAATTAGCCAGTTATCCTAATCAGGTAAGTTTAGCAACTTTGGAATACAGAATTAAACATAAGCAAAAAAATCACTGGACGAAAAAATAGCAGATACACTTACTGACCAATCGATATTTAGCTGTTCTTATGTGGGAAAATAAAAACAAACGTTGTGTAAGTAATATACATAGCACGTACGCGCTGATGACAGCCTTACATTGATTCAATTTCTTTAATTTTTATCTGTCCCTGTAGATCCCTTTGCAATTTAAGAGCTCTGAATTGGTCATTGCCCAATTTTCCTAATACAACGCTGAAGAATAATCCGTTGAAAACGCCGCCAATAGAGGTGAGTTATGGTTAAGTGTACAAATAGTTTGCAAATGCAATTATAATTGATTTGAAAAGGAAATTGAGAATTTCTCATTATAAAACACAGCACAAATTAAAACAAAAGTTGTCAAACAATGACACGATAAATTATCTAAAAGCAGGCTTGAAGATTAAAATTCTCATAACGATATGACGTTAAGGTAAACAAAGTTTCGAAAGAAATTACCTTCTAGAATAATGATCCTAGTAATATCCTGAGAACAGTTGCCATAACGCTTTTGTTAATAAGTGTTACACAAAATAAAGCAATTAAAATTATGGATGAATTAGGTTAGCAAGAAACGAGGGCTGCCATTTTAAAGGATACTGGTTTAAATTTGATAAAATTGAATAAAAATAAGTGAGCTTATTGAATTAAACATGATCTAAAACTAATACAATATTCTTCATCTTTTTCTGTGGCTAGTTTGCATTTACGATTCGTGTATTCGTCACTTCTTATCATTAATGAGTGCTACGTTTTAAATACAGCCTACTGATTTTTGAACCACTGTTTTATTAATAATACATTCTTTGGACTTAAGTTCAATCGACTCTCTAATCAATCTCATGATTTTGCCACAACTGCATGTCGATATGTATCGACAACCAGTCCAGTTAATTGCATATCCTGTCTCTACTGAATGGGATGCCATTTCGGTACTACTAATATGCTCATACATACATGCAATTCTATGGTCTCTTCTTCTTACATTAATTGAAATAATTGTTCAACACACGTACGTGAAATTGCTGTCTATGAATGGACTTTATTAAAATTTAAGAGTTTAATTCTCTCTTTATGATTGAAAAGTTTAGTGCTCATGATAAGTGCCGTCTTGAAAATAATCGGATATTTTAAATACACGCTATTCCTTTCTCTGATCGTCCTTCAGTATGTCAGATCATATGTACTTCGCTTTCGAATTAATTTACTTACGGCATCAATCATAGTACAACTACACAGCGTTAAACCAGCACAATGAACTGATGCCTCACTGCGCATTCCACGAAATTCAACGTTATGTGTGGGCTTTAAATGAATACGAGGTTACTCATTCTTTGTGTATATGTCATACTTGCTTCTATTAGCCTAAGAAAGTAAGCACTAGCAATAAATATTTCTCAAAATCTGCTCAAATCCATTTTCATATGATTACTACTGATTAATCAAAGGCTTATAAATGATTCAAATTTTTATTCATTGTTGTTGGATGAATTCAAGTTAAGAAGTATAGTGTGGTAAGTATCTTTCCTATACACATATCTTTCTTTTTTCTACCCATATCTAATTAATTTGACATCGAGAAATGTTATTTTACCCAATTGCTCAAATTCATTTAAAATTTGGAGTTAATATTTATACTCATATCAAATTTATGTGACATCGAGTAATGGTGTCTCACCCAATTACTTCAATTCATTTAAAAATTGGTGTTAATTTTTATACCAATATCTAATTAATTTGACATCGAGTAATGGTATCTCACCTAATTACTCCAGCTCATTTAAAAATTGGAGTTAATTTTTCTGAGTAGTTAAGTTTAGGAAAATATTATTTTCCTAAGTATGATTTTTAGTAATTAAAATTTCATCCAAAACAGTAAATACATTGTAGCTTTAGAGGTGTTTCATCAGTAAATTTTTACCAGTAATTTATGATGACGTCTGCAGACGGGCCAGTCAATGTTTGACCTTTGAACTTCTTATAATTTGTTTACAAAAAATCATTCTTAAATTACAATATTTAAAAGGAATACATATGATCCTTATCTTTATAATTTGTTTAAACATTATTATATTTCACCTTACTGTAACGGATGATTAATAAGCAAACTTCGACAACATACAAATGAACAGGCCATTGAATACGCGGGTGGTGACATCAATTATTTAATCAAGATTACGAGCTTTATATAAGCACCAGTTCTATTATATATACATTAGCTTGTATAAACTAAGCATTGTATAAGGTAGCAAACGCAATTCATCCAGTTGACAGGGTTATCCTTTATGAATAACTTTTCAAGTACTATCCAGAAATTTGTCGCGGAAGTTACTCGAATTGGGGCACATTTGTTTCAGACCCTGTGACTATTCACTGAGCCATTCTGTCGCGCACTTCACATAGTTTCGAGCTATACATTAATTTATACTTTTTGGCTAGCGTTTGCTTAATTTGGAGCCTATGTGACATCTCTTTTGTCAGAATTTTCTAACTATCCACCCAAATCTTTTATTATAGAGCATACATCATATACCTGGAGAAGAGGTATTGCATTAAACATTTATACAATTAATTTATTATTGATTGCGCGGGCGGTGATATAAATTATTTAAGTGAGGTTATCATATTGTTATAAACACAAGTCCCCTTATATTTACATTTTAAAGTATAAATAAAGCATTTTAAAATGTAATAAGGGCAATTAATCTAGTATATCGTTTTCACGACTATTGAGCACTCCTTTAATGCTGTCTCGAATTTTGCCGCGGACTAGATGAATTGCCTTTCAGCAAAAAATTCTGAACTGTAATTAAAGAGATCCTTGTTAGGTCGATGCTGGTCTACTGCATGAATTTCATATGCGGTCTCATTCAATGCCTAGTTTATATTAAAAAATCGAGTATAAAATGGGTTTGACGTTTATAACAAGTTTGAAAAATTTATTTTAATAAATAACTTTAAAATGCATTATTTACTATTATATGCGTATACATAGACTCTATAACGTAGCTCGCCAATCTATAAAATTTAACTGAAATCGATTAATAAAAACTCCTCACCCGGTAACGAGAATTCATCAACATGTGATTTCAGTTGGGAGATCACTATTTTATTCTTTAACACAAATGCTTTAAAATTTTAGAATTTGTTGGCGCACTGAAAAGTAATAAAAGTTCTTAATGGGTTACAAGTTTGTGGACTTGAATTGGACCATAGACTCTGGGAGGACTAGATGACAACGAACTTATACTAAATGTCTAAGCCTCCAATTGGAAACAATTTGTATTTTTTATTGAAAGAAACACAGCGTCTAATAATACTCTAGACTCCAGGGCTTTAAATTAATTATTATATTTTACCTTACGTTTCATTGAAACTAACCTCATTATCATTCCTAATGCTTTCTTTTGACTGAAATTCAAGTTTTTGATCTTCATATTTCAATTAGATTTTATGCCATTTAATAACCGATTTACTGATTACATATAGTTACGCATTATTAACAGGTTTTTGAGAAAATTGATTAATTTTAACATTTACTATTTGTTCAGTTGGCGTGTCAGCTGTTAGAGTTATTGATACATTCTTTTGGAGTCAGTACAGGTGGTACTGATTATGCTGAATAAAATTATTATTTTAATACATTATTTAGGTGTGCATGTCGGGAGTAGCTGAAATGCGTCGATATTTTGGCCATGCTGACGAGCTTATATGAGTTACCAACGACGACAATTACTGTTAATCAACGCAAGGTCTAATCTGGACGTGTCTTGATGGTTATCAGGATTTTGTCTAGATAAATACCTAATAATATTTTTTGTATTAAAAAAGTTTACGCAAAACTTTAATTTGTTTACGACGGCTATCTAGCGGTACAATTTAAATGTCTATGATACAGATCATGCACAAAATTAGGAATCGGCGTGAGAGACACTATTTAACATTTGTACGACGTTGGTAATGTTGATGAGAAATAAAAGTCTGTGTAAATGGGTAAAGAGTGCTTAACTTTGGTGTCATAAAAATAAATAAATGAAAATAGAATTTAAAATAGAAAAAATATTATCGAAGTCACGATTGAATATTTGCAATTGTGTATGTGGTGTTGCGAATCTAGTAACAAATTATTTCAAATATGACCAGAAGGATAAACTAAAAAAACCATGAACGGAACGTTTAATCTCACGTGTACGTTCGTTTCGTGCTTACTGGCGACTCATCAGTAGGAGTCGGTATTACGTCCTTTAACCAGTATAAATTTGGGTGAAGCATGTAGCAAAATAGGACTGTAAAATCTCCTATACGAATGTGTAAAACCTGCAGTTGTGAAGCTAACTTCATATCAAGTTTTCGACAATGCGACTTCAAAGCCAACCAATTATATATAATATATATGTCAAGCCTGTAAAGGGTACCAAAGCTATGTCTATTGTGTTAGTACCCAATACAAACAATATGATTGCCGAAAAGGTACATGGTGCCATCACTATGTACCATTCCTTTTTCCCACATACTTCACCCAAAATATATTGGGTTAAGAGCGTACTGATGAGTCGCCAGTAAGCATGAAACGAATGTGCACGAGATTATACTTTCCGGTCATACTATCTCTAGTTTATCATTCTGGTCACATATGTACTAATTTGTTACAAGGTGCGCAACAACTAATACACGATTGCATATATATTAGTTCTCCACCACAAACAGTATCTAACCGTTAGATTAATAGTGGAAAACAAAATTAAATGTTATATAATTTTTTTAAACTTTCACTTATTTATGTTACATTAACTGTTTTATGCCTGACTGATTTTTTCAGTGAAAACATTTCCGTTTAATATATTACAGTTACATACTGTTTTTTGTGAAGAACTAACATATATGCAAGTATATTTTAGGCTTTGCGAACCTAGTAACAAATTAGTTCAGTTGTGACCAGAAGGATAAACCAAAGGCAGCATGAACGGAAAGTATAATCTCATGCACATTCGTTTCGTGCTTACTGGCGACTCATCAGTAGGAGCCGGTATTACACCCTTTAACCACTATATATTCGGTAGAAGAATGTGGAATAACTGGAGTAACAGGTGTTCGGAAATTGTTGTAATTCTCAATCTGGGTGAACTTTAGCATAAATTTATATCCATCAGGTTGGTATCATGTACCGATTCGGAAACCATAGTGTTAGTATCCGGTACTCATCGATTTCAAAAAAAGGCATTAGTTACTAACACAATGGCCATAGTGTTAGTATCCTTTACAGACTCGGTATATATATTATATAGTGGTAGTTAGCATTGAAGTCGTATTGTCGTTGACTTCAGATTATGTTAGCTTCACTATTACAGGTTTACACATTCGTCTAGAAGATTGTACCGTCCTATTATTCCACATTCTTCTACCAAATATATAGTGGTTAAAGGGCGTAATACCAACTCCTACTGATGATTCGCCAGTAAGCACGAAACGAATGTGCATGAGATTATACTTTCCGTTCATGCTGCCTTTGTTTTATCCTTCTGATGCAACTTTCATTTTAATTTCCGTTTAATGGCTGGATACAAATATATAATTCAAATTGTACTGCATAAGCAATAAGTTGACAAGTTAATGAATTAGGTTAAACGTGTGATCTTATTCCGATGGAAATCGGTGACGTAAATGTTATACTGTTATTAAAAAGTAGGAACTGCATTTAATTTTACTGTAAATCAAGACGCTGACTACTAAATTAATTTTGCTTAATGTGGACCATCGTTAACTGTCGAATTAACGGATTTTGTCTCGATCATATTTTGAGTAAATTATAAATATCAGTCAGCACTGTGTTTTTCTTCAAGATACACAAAGTTATGATTACAACCATTACAATGTATTAGTTAATTTTCATAGATATGAGTATGGAACATTCAGTTTATAATACAATTTGGAGCAATTTAATCATTTATAACTATTCTGCATGACCAAGTGATATATCGTCATGATTCAAAACAAAATGAATACTCCATTGGCATTAGGTTCAATTACTTTTTTTACGTCTGCGTAACAATTTGTTGATGAGAAACATGCATAGACAGAAATATGCGTTTATTACACGCAGGTATTCATAAGAGCCTGGATCCATGTATGCAAAAAAATAATGCCTCTTCTTTGAATATCCAAGGCGGCAACCAATTCAGTTGAGAGATCACTGCACGTATGCCATGTTGGAGGTCACTTTAGCCAGTTCATACTACAAGCAAATGACAAAACAATTTTAAAATAACATATTTAATTGGAGGAATGCTCGGCGAGCAACAAGGCGACAAACGTCATTTATAGCAGTTTTTAAAATTGCGGAAATTTCCTGGAAAACAGTTCTCAGATTAAGCTTGATCATCTTCATATCATTGGAAACTGTGTTATTTGTTAAATATATATGTAGTAGAACAAAACATAAAACTTCTAAATATGATTCCTCTGGACCCTCGGCCTAGTGTTTTAAATCTATGGAGTTGCAGTTGTCTATGTTGATGTGTTTTTATGGGTGAGTCGTCAACATAATTTTGTACACTAAAGATTTGGAATTCGATAAATTAAAAAGAATATTAGCCTATTCAGGTTTGCTCGACGAAAGCTAGTATCTTTGTTGCATATTGAAATCATGGTTACTCATTGGACTTTTGGTCTCTACTGTAATCAAGACTGTAATAAATACAGCGTCGCACGAGGCTTAAATAATTCATCATTGAAATTGACTTGAGTTGAAATCATTTGCAAATAATAGAACTGTCCCTACATTAGTTTTTACAGACAAACTACTAAAGTTAATTTTTTAGAACGATAAATTTTGCTCGCATCTTTTCTCAATTTATTGTTTATAAAGTATTCCTTCTTATCTCATAAATTCTTGTTAACGTAAATTTAATAAATACAGTCAAATGATCAGAAGCATGTAATAAATAACTTATATATAGTTCAATTTTATAATTAGATAAATTTTTATATATGTGTAAATATAAATATTCTTATAATGCTTTTGGCCTTTAAGTAGTTCGCAGATCATTTATTTAAAAGAAAATATTGACTAAATGTGAGTATAACTGTAGTGGATAATGCCCATATATATATATATATATATATATATATATATATATATATATATTGCTTTGAAAGACATATCGCAATCTTTCATTTATATCAAGAATTTCCCTTATTGGCTAGTTTACGTGCCAGGATAAATCTAGCACTAGACAAAAAGAAACAAAGTACTTTATAGCCAGCTCCACTTAAACACACCTGCACGATAGGTCAAATGAAAATTCTCTTACAAATTGAAAAAGACTGCTATAGAAAAATTACATACCTAATAAATATGAACACTATTATTAATTTAACACAATGAGCAATAGTAAAAAATAATATTACCTAAAAATCATAGCTCTATAAATATAGAAATAAAAATGTCCATTAGAACGGATTATTCAAAATGAACATAATAATAATAAATTATAATATCACATTAAGATGATCACTCTATAAATTTAGAAATGAATGTGTCCGTAAGAAGGGCCTTTGCGAAATTTACATAACGAGGTCCGTGCTATATATATATATATATATATATATATATATATATATATATATAACGTCTAATAGCAAGATTTTGATTAAAAGTATATTGACAGTATAATTTTGATATTTCATCTGGTTGCAAATACAATTCAATCAGTATACCGGTTTCGTCCTTTTTGTGAAATCTTGATGTGCTGTCAAGAATTTGGTGCGGACGGGATACGAATCAAGGCACAGTTGCTTCGGATTCTGTTTCTATCCACCACACAACATGTACGGAATACTACATCAAAGGAACCTATTTGGAATCTCTAATAACCTGAAGTTCTATCTAGTGATGCTCAATCTGTCATTATACAACGAACACCATGGCACTAAGTGATATTTTATTGATTTGAAATTTAATGGCAAGATATTGCTAATGTATTTTGTTTGTATATACCACACATCGCATCATGGAGCAAAGCAAATTCACCCAGTAGACCGGTTTCTTCCTTATTTGGATAGTCACAAGCACTGTCCAGAGTTTGCCGCGAACGCAATTTGAGGTTAGAAAAAAACTTATGACTTTTGTTAGCCTTTCTGTTAGTTGAAACCTATTTTGAATCTCTGAAGACCTGTATTTTTGGCGAACCATCACAGATGTGTCTTTATACAGCATACATCACTTTGGGAAGTTGTATGAATTTGAATAATATTAGCAGAATTGTTTTTGTTTATTTTGTCAGAATAAACTATACATTGCTTCAGAAAATAAATACGCTTTATCCGATAGACTAGGTTTTTCTTTATTGAGAAATCTTTAGATACTATCCAGAATTTGCCGCAGACAAGTCTCAAACCAAGGCAAATTTGTTTGAGAGCATGTGACTTTTTCCACTGCACCACGCATGTCACATTATACACACAATTTAAATTAAAATACCAACCTATGTTTTTGATTAGCCTTTTATTAAAGTAAAACGTATTTTGATTTTCATATGACATAAAATTCTAACTAGTCGCCAAAGATCTGTCGTAATAAAACGGACGATATGACACTTGTTGAAGTTATATTAATTTTAAATGCAATACAAGGATTTGATCATATATTTTTTCGGTATAAACTAAGCATTGCGTCATTGAGAAAAAGAAATTCGTTCAGTAGATTGGATTCATCCTTATTTTGAACTCTGTGAATTTGCCGCAAAAGGGATTCGAACTGGGCATATTTGATTTAGAGTCTGGGACCTAAATCAATGCGCTACTCGTGCCACACACTACACCTATTAAAGGCGAAACCAGTATACTCGATAAATTTTAGTTGTTACCTAATTCAATGTTTGGTTTATACAGACAAAACATATATTCAAAATCCTGCCATTAGATATCAAATCAAAATAATTTCCTCAAGTTGCATTATGTGCGCTTTATAATGCCAGATTATGGTGGCTAGTTAGAAATTAAGATTTTTAGAGGTTCTAAATATGCTCCACCTGAGGGAAAGTCTAACCAAAGCATAAGTTTGTATCTCACTTCAAGTTGCATGCAATATGCTAAACGTGTGGCGTAGTGAACAGACTCTCTGGTTCAGAAATTCTGTTTGCGGCAAATTCTGAACAGTACTTGAAGAGTTCACAGTAAACGCGAAAGCCAGCCTACTACATAAAGTGTATTTGCCACCTGATGCATTGTTTAGTTTATAATTAATATATATATATATATATATATATATATATATATATATATATATATATATATATATATAACGTGTTATCTATGTGAGAACAACAATTTATACATTAAAATATGAAGCTTTCTGTAAAATTAAGTGACACATATCTAACTGAGATATCTACTAAATTAGTTACCGGAGCTTAATAAACAATTTTTGTTCTACATTACATATTATGATGGTTAATGCGGATGTAATGTTGATCACGGGTGTAGTTTTTCGTCTAAATTTTTCCTTGAAATTCCGCCTGTATATAACGTAAAGTCCGCATTATAAGAAACAAAACATTTATCTATTTTTAAATATAATTTGTGTGCTTGAAATGAACGTAAACTCGATTCTTAAAACTATTTGAACTATAAAGTGAAGCTAACATTTGTAGCTAGTAACGATTAGACCTTTCTTTCTCATCATTAAAACATGAAGCCTAATTAACTAAAGGAGATAAGTCCGCAATTTTTATCTAATAGTTTTAGAAGCAGAGATGTGGTGATAATCTAAAGTCCACACAATTAACTGACAAAAAAATTTCAATCCAATATGCGTTATTGACATTTACGTAAATATATAAATTACCACGTTTTTACCGTAAAATCAATATTTCTCTATAGGCCTATTTTTATTAAATTTTAATAAAAAGCAGTTTTAAGATAATTTTATCCGCTTTTCACTTTAGACAATATTCTTTGCAAATAATTCCTAGGACGAACATGTGTTTAGCATAAGCATAAAACCAAAGTTACTCTTGCAGCTATTATTGCAATCGTCTTGTGTTATCTGTAATTAGCTAATCATAATTGTGATTTTTTTAAAATAATTTGTGTGGGTAGTTTGTACTTGAACATTTTTTCACACTTTAGGCTATATGATTGATATTTTCCATTAATTTTAATTACACAAATTTTGATGGGCGTTTTTATAATCAATTTTTTACTATATGCAATAGGCTGCTACTCATTTGTTATATTTAATTTTTAGTCAATTTATTATCTGAATCTACTTTCCTATCTGTCAAAAGTGAACAGACGGATCGTATAAGTCATTTGCATAATGAGTACATTAAGTTATTCCTTATGTCAATCATTCCTCTCAAAAATATTTGCTAAATTAGTTCAACATCTCAAAGTTAAACCAAACAGAAGTTCATAAAAATGATTTTTGAGTACATGTTATTGCTGGGTTTATATATTTTTCATGGCATTTGACAACCTGTCATTTAGAAATATATTTAATTAATCAATTTAAATAATCAAAATGCCAAATTAAAAAGAAATAAATGAATAGATTTTTTAACCATCCTCATGTATTCATTTGAATATTTTGTTAATATTTGTACTACAATGTTGATTAGTACACCATACACAATATACAAATGCATATAGCTGTTATCAGAAACGGTGAATGCACAAATACCCATTTATTACTCTGTTTGAATATCTGTTTACTAAAATATGTATTTTTATATAAATAATATGATCTATGATTAATACAGTAAGTTATTAATCATTATGGCTGCTGTTAAAAATTAACCAATTTTGAAAAAAGTTAGGCAAAAAACCGTATTTAAATAAAATAAACATGAACAAAAAGGCCAGATTGATAAATTTTGCAAGTTTTCATAAATTAGAACATAAATTTCATATATCAATAAATATTAAAAAGATAAATAAATTCTAATATTAATTAGTAAATGAAAAATTACCTATTTATGAATAAATACTTCTGTATCCAAAAAAATTATAAACTAATCCCCTATTTAGTAATCACCAAATTAATTCCTCGGATAAAAATGAATTAAAACTAAATTATAAATAAATTATTCAGTCTACCTCCACATTAGTAATTATTTCAATATTACATCAAATTCGGACATAAAATATGAATGAGACTTAAAAAACACACACATAGCAGTCAGGAGCTTAAAATGCAAAAATAAATTTAAAAAATACTTTACGTTTCACTTTTTCACTGGTTGGTATGAGAAAAATTGTTTGCAAAAAATATTCTACTCTGATTTGTATCATTAATTTTTTAAAACTTCGTGAATTTTTATTTTTATTTTATGCTACGTTTCAGGATAGGAATTTTAGTTATGTCATGCCGACATAGCTTGAAAGAGAAAGATTCAATCTCTGCTTTCTAACTTTACATGAGTATTTTAATACAGAACCTTTTCAATACACTAGATCTATCGGAATTAGATCGTCATAATTTATGCTGGAATTAGGCAACCAAAAACCAAGGGAACTTCTCTCGGGTTCCGCTTTGCATTTATAAAATCGCATTCTAGGTAGAATGCGGCTTATTTAACTTCTGGTTTGCTAACTAGTACGCCGTTGACGGAGAGCTGCTTTTGTGTTGACAAGGTATTGGTCTTAAAAATTTTAAAATTGGGCGAGAATTCGACAGATGTTAAGAAGTTAATAAGATGTGTTCAGCTGACCAAGATAGAATGTCACTCATGATGGATCACACCAAGTACAATAGTTAAAAGTATGTTTGTACACTCAGACTGGTACGGCTCTGGCATCTGAGAGATTCCCGATAGTTTGTAGGATCCCAGCCTCTATAAATATTATTGATTGATAGATTTAGTAATGATGTATTTTAGTAACTGATCATTTAAAGTGATCATATGATTAGTTCTAATACTTGCTTTTTCGTACCGATATATACTAAGTGAGATAAACAAATACAACATATTAAAATATAATTTAAATAAAAAATACCATGTGTACATTTATTTAGTTCTGCATGTAAGCACCAAAAAACAACCGATTAACATAAGTGCACAGAAATTAGCGATTTTGAAAACTATGTTGTCCAACACGAATTGGTAAAAAATATCACCTTTATGTTTAAATGAATTTTGGTTGCGTGGGCGGTGATAAAAATTACATTTAAAAAAAGTTTCGATTATGATATTGACACCTGTCCTATTATGTAAAAACATTTGACAGTCTAAACTAAGAATTGTATAGTATAGAAAAGGCAATTCATCCAAAAAACGGTTTTGTACTTTTTGGGAACTCATTGCGTAGTTTCCAGAATTTGCCGTGAACAGGGCTCAGGCAGGGTGGTTTGGTGCTTAGAGCACACGTTTTTAAAATATACATTCCCGGATTCGAGTCCTGTCCGTGGCAAATTATAGAAATTATGTGATTTGTTCCCAATAAGGATGTTAAAGGTTTCCTGGACGAGTAGTCTTTTTTACACTTTACAATACTTAGTTTATACTGACAAATTTGTGTTGTTATATCAAGATCACAACCGAGCAGCAGCGACTTGGGCAACACAAGAGATGATAGATGTCGTCGTTCTTGAATCATCCTCATCTGTTTTTTGCCATACCATGGACCTTACAAAATAGGATGATTTGCTCCGAACGGCGGCTGATTTATGGCAATTAAATTCGGTGACTAAACCTGACCCGCATCCCATGCCGGCTCTGCGTGATCTGTTACTACAGCCAACGAAAGGCAGATGATTTTAATGATTGACTTTAAGCGGGAATTTTATCAAATTGGCGTTCGGCCCGAAGACCAGTGGAAGATAGCGATGCAGGTAACCTAAGGTAGTTTACAATTCACTCGGGTACCATTTAGTCTTAAGAATGTACCGAAAGTGTTACAAAGTATGATAGACTCTTTCGTGTCCGACTTACACTGTACAACAGATTAAGTTGACGATGTTATTATATAAGCCACTACTGAACACTAATTACGTATTTAGCTCTATAAGATGCTATCCAAAGCGGTAGAATGACGAATACATTTTAATCCAGAAAAGGTTCACATAACAAAACTACCACCAGATGCAACGCACTGACGCGTTTCGACCTTCCTTGATCATCATCAGAGTACGACGGCAAACTGACTAGCGAGGATCAAACTGCATTGAATAGACATGGAAATTAAATTTAGATATGCGGCTCTCACCTCTAGCAGTGTTGCATACATTAAACTTGACTGGAAATGTCGGCTGCACAATTTCTATGCATACATTAGCTGTATGTAGATTTCGCCACACACACACACACACACACACACACAATATATATATTTGCGACAATACAATTACACAATAATGATTGCGCGGATAGTGGTAACAATTCTTTAAATCAAGTTTGCGAGCTTGAAGTAAACACCAATCCATTGTATTTAACCAGTCGTCGAACAACATAAGAAAACTACCGACAGCCGCAACGCACTGACGCGTTTCCACCTTCCTTGATCATCATCAGAGTACGACGGCAAATTGACTAGCGAGGATCAAACGCATTGAATAGACATGGAAATCAAATTTAGATAGGCGGCTCTCACCACTAGCATTCTTGCATACATTGTACTTGACTGGAAATGTCGGCTGCACAATTTCTATGCAGTCACGAACATTAGCTGTTTGTCGCTTTCGCCACACACATATATATATAGACAATACAATTACACAATAATTGATTGCGCGGATGGTGATAACAATTCTGAAAATTAAGTTTGCGAGCTTGAAGTAAACACCAATCCTTTGTTTTTAACCAGTCGTCGAACAACATAACAAAACTACCGCCAGCCGCAACGCACTGACGCGTTTCGACCTTCCTTGATCATCATCAGAGTACGACGGCAAACTGACTATCGAGGATCAAACCGCATTGAATATATATGGAAATCAAATTTAGATATGCGGCTCTCACCTCTAGCAGTCTTGCATACATTGAACTTGACTGGAAATGTCGGCTGCACAATTTCTATGCAGTCACGAACATTAACTGTTTGCAGCTTTCGCCACATATACATGTATAGGCAATACAACTTAACAATAATTGATTGCGCGGGTGGTGGTAACAATTCTTTAAATCAAGTTTGCGAGCTTGAAGTAAACACCAATCCCATTGTATTTAACCAGTCGTCGAACAACATAACAATACAATTAAACGAACAGTGGTTGCGCGGGTGGAGATAACGATTATTATAATCAAGGTTGCGGTCTTGATATAAACACCTGACCCATTATTTACTTACATATGTCAGTATAAACTAAGAATTGTATAGTGTAGAAAAGGAAATTCATCCAGTAGACCGGTTTCGTCCTATTTGTGAACTTATCATGAACTGGCCAGAATTTTGCTGCGGACAGGACTCGAACCTGGGCATGTCTGCTTCGGAATCTGATGCTCTAACCACTGAGCCATCCTGCCGCAGGATGGCTCAGTGTTGCAAGAATGAGATTTTTTGCCAGCTGTTATGACGAAAACCAAAACTAGAATATTGAAGAAATTAGAAAATGATGTAAAACCTGCAGTTTTATGTGATTTAATACTGACTATTATTGATGGACTTTAGTTGATTGCGCGGGTGGTGATAAAAATTCTTTAAATCAAATTTCCAGGCTTGAAGTAAACAACAATTCCATTGGAAATAACCAGTCTTGGAACAATGTAGGAAAACTACCGTCATTCACACGTACTTTAGATTTCTTGTATGAATTTTCTTTCAAACATTTTTATGTGTTTGTGCTTAACTCAACTCAAATACGAATTGATCTGCTAGCATTAAAGGCACTATCAATAGGCCGAAATTATGGAATTCATCCTTTTGATAAACGAGATGTTGATTTTAAGGCAGCATTTAAATTGCCATTTTAACAAGCAGCGAACTTTGAATCTACAAGAATTGATTATAAAAATAGGTTCAAGGCTATTTTAGTTGACAAGGCTTCACATTTGATAACGTCCAAATGCACAGAGCGTCAGGTATTTTCAAAGCAACATTTTAATGCGCTTAAAGATATCAGCAGAAATGCAGACATCAAATTACTACGTGCTGTTAAATGCAAGAACGTTGTTATAATGGACAAATTTGACTACCTAAAAAAGATGGCAAACGTGCTGAATGAAAATATAAAATTCATACATCTAGAAGACATATAAAATGAAATAGACGAAGTCGAGCACAAAGTAATAAATGAAATTTAGTTCTTGAAAGATGCCGGTTTAATTGAGGAGGCCAGTGCACAGACGCTCATGATAGTTGGATCATCTACACCAACAAAATATGGATTATTTACAACACAGAAAAATGTTGCCCTATGAGGCCCTTATTATCAATGGTCAATTATTCGTTTTTGCATTGGCTAAATGGTTATTTCGCATACTGGAACCATTGTGCAAACTACTAGGTAAATATTCTTTAAATCAAGTTTGCGAGCTTGAAGTAAACACCAATCCCATTTTATTTAACCAGTCGAGCAACATATCAATGACTGGTTAAATCCATTGTCATTGGTGATTACTTCAAACTCGCAAACTTGATTTAAAAACTTTTTACCACAGCTTTTAATCGATGAATGTTAAATTATATTTCCCATATATGTAAATATTCAAATGACGATCATTTTGAGTTTGTAAACAGAATTCAAGTTATAAATGTTAAAATCAAGATTATGGTATCTTTTGACGTTACATCTTTGTTTACAAATGTTCGAATTGGAGAAACCAGTGACATTATAAATAAAGCGGTAAAACACGACATATCACCATAGCCGGTGCCTGGTCATAATCTACGCACGCCTATCTTATTTTGCACGGGAGACGTACGGTTTCTTTTTAATACAACCGTCTATAAACAGACTGATGGTGTGGCAATGGGGATCCCACTATCTCAAGGGAATGCTGAGAATTTTATAGGGCATCTAGAGAACGCATCATTAAGAAATGACAGAAGTAAATGTATGAGTTAGGGTAGTTCTGCTATGTTGTTCAACGACTGGTTAAATACAATGGGATTGGTGTTTACTTCAAAATCGCAAACTTTATTTAAGGACAGTTAATAACTCGAATAAAAAATATGCATTTTAGTCGCCTGTTTTAAATCAAATGATAAATACACGTCTGCGATTGTGAAACATATAGTTGAAAGTTCACACGTATGGTCTTCAGACGTGGAATTTTATAATAGAAGTGTGTTAGCCACAAACGAAGCTTTGTGGATATACATTCTTCAACCAAACACTGAACCAAATTTAAAAAATGTCAAATTATGTAATCATTCCTTTTCTAATTTGATTAGGGCGCATGAATTTGCTAATCCGAAATTGGTAACTCACTGTTTGATAGAATAAAAATAGTTTCCATATAAAACTGTGCCATATTGAGATATCTTCAATATAAAAAAATATCGACTATAAATTTAGAATATTGATTACTTTAAATGTAAAAGAGTGAAACATTCTAATGCTGATGAGAAACTGATGCTACAAGAAACTATGTATTTACTTATCAGGCGCTGAGATTTATCAAGTTAATCGCAAACGCCCAAACATGCTAACTTTCGGGAAAGTGGGTGTTATTAATAATTCAGACATTTTCAGACTTCGTTAGGAGAAGAACATTGAAAGATGTCCTATGTCATTCAGCTTTACACGCTAGAAAGATTTTTTCATTTCTTACTAAACTTTTGAAGAACATGTTTATTTAGTATTTATCTGGAGACAAAACACGTTCTTCAATAATTCTTGAAAATGTTTTATTGTGTATTTTACTAATACATTAAATGTCCTTTGCAGCGAAGTTTACTGTGAAAAACCTTTTTATGCCAAATCTCTGCTTCTTCACTCAGGATATTTCGGTGTTCGGTTTTACGCCCCATTGCCAATGATTAGCTTCAGACATCTATAAATTTGACAATTATTAAGTCAGTTGATGCGACGTGCTTTCCTTTGAAACGAGTCTAGCTTTCGACAGCCATTTACAACAGACAACTCATTCTCCAAACAAGTTGATTTGATGATTGTCAAGTTGTTTGCGGGATGTAAGTTCCGTTGGAAAAGGCTTTCGAAACCGAAAGTCGCAATATTCGGCGTCAAATTGCAGACAGTGGATGCAGTCACCCTGGTGGGCACAATAGGGTTCAGAAAATTAATTTATTGTTTGCCGTGCAAACTGTTTGTTTAAAAGAATGAATGTTGTATGTCAATATATCCATTATTATAATTAAGGTTGCGGTCTTGATATAAGCACCTGACCTATTAATTACTTAAATATGTCAGTATAACCTAAGAATTGCATAGTGAAGATAGGGCAATTCATCCAGTAGACTGGTTTCGTCCATATTGGGAACTCAGCATATACTGGCCAAGATTTCCCGCATGGTGATGAGTTCCCAATTAGGACGAAATCGATCTACACTATATAATTCTTATTTTATACTGACATATGTAAGTAATTAATGAGGCAGGTGCTTATGTCAAGACTGCAACCTTGATTATAATAATTGTTATCACTGCCCGCGCAACCAATGTTCGTTTAATAATATATCCATTATTCCAAATACGTAAAAGCTGACGGCATGCAGGAAAAGCATAGGCTCATGGTATTACCGAAGGATTGAATAATCAGAAAAGAAAATCAGTGGTAAGAAAATGTAGAAACAGAAACGTTTGTAGATCGGCTCTTAACTTGGCCAGATATCTATCGCACCATGGCTGGATAATTGAACCTTTAGACACATTAGATGTATGCAAACCTAGGCGTACAATTAAGGAAGATAGAAGAAAAAAAACTGTATGTAAATATGAACATTTTCATAAATACGATCTTGCACAGTGTCCAATGGAAATCAAACTTTCGCACAGCTAGAATGGTTGTAGAGACACTTACGGTAGGAAGCAACAATTGCACGAGTCAGAATCGGAAACAAGCTTGGAAAAATGATTTAAAATATAGTATTAAGGTTTACTCATATGGTTCTTCATAAAATTATTTCTTTTTATTAATTTATTAAAATATTTGAAAAATTTAATATAATTCTATTGGCATTTTAGCTCTATTTTATTATTTAGTATAACACATATTAATAAACTTTTATGCTATTTATCTTCGTCTATTGGACTTATCATTCAAAAAGACATTTTCTTAACTATCTTACCTGATCTACATTGATTTTAACATCATATTTTAATTAAGCTTTTCATTTGACTAATATATGGACTAATTACACTGGCATGTATTCCAATTCTCCCGCATATCTCACCTAAATATATAGTGATTATAAGGCGTAATACTGACTCTTACTGATGAGTCGCCAGTAAGCACGAAACGAATGTGCACATGAGGTGATGCCTTCCGTCCATGCTGACTTCGGTTTATCCTTCTTGTCATATTTGAGCCAATTTGTTACTACGTGCACAGTATCTAATACAAAAATTTGAAGCGAGCGAACTAGTTGCCCATAAAGCAGAAGTAGCATTAGATTTCAATTTCAGCTTGTATATCGGCGAGTAATTCTCGAAAGTGGAACGTTGAAGCCCGTCTATAAAGGCATTTGAGAACAATAGAAAAATCAATACTAACGAAACAGATGTAGAGTGCGAGGCAACCATGGTGTTGGTACCGTGTACTGAATAGACAACCATAGTGTTGGTACACTTTACAGGCTCAGAATATAAATAATATATAGTGAGTTCGATTTGAAGTCGCATTGTCGAAGACTTTATATGAATTTCGCTCTATTACTTCAGAAAAATGCATTTGTATAGTAAATTAGGCCGTCCAATTGTCCAACATTCCTTGAAAAATGTATAGTGGTATAGGCATAATACCCTTTCCTACTGACGAATCGCCACTAGAGATTATACCTTCCATTCATGCTGAAGTCGGTTTATTCTTCTTTTCATATTTGTTTACCAGGTGTGCAAAGCGTTATAGAAAATATCCTTTGAACATACTTGAAATGCTTGTTCGAAGACTGGTTAGATAAAATTTGATTGGTGTTTACAACCTAATATTAATTGCTCCCATTTTATCATTTTCAACATCCACCTTGATTATCATACTATAATATATTTTTTGTTGAAGAAACTTATATATATATATATATATAATATACCGATCCTGTAAAGTGTATCAGTGCATGATAACAACACAATGAATTTCAAAGTATACTAAATTTCACCGTAATTGAGAATTACAACTACTTCTGATCAAAAGTTACTCCAGCAAACCAATCAACCAATACATTTTTAAATCGATTCATATAACAAATAATGTGCACTATATTCAGAAGATTTCGTTGAATAAATAATATCAATCTTTAGAGTTCCCAAATTACGCAATGGATAAATCAGTTCAAAAGGAATCGAACAACGCATTGGGTTCAAATAGAATTATTAATTTTCTAGAATCTGCATTTAAAATAAAATAAATATTAACCTATGTTTTAATACCCAGAAAGTAAAATAATTTTAGTGTATTAAACATTTTTGAAGCAATGCGTTGTCTAAATCATTTTAGGATTAGATTGAAAACCTCCAATCTATTTACATAACTATTTATTTAATGCTTACACGTTTTTTATCGAAATAATCCATTGTCATGAGTCGATCTTGCCAGAAAAATATTTCTAATCGAAATTTCACAAGTCCATCCTGGAATGAATTGGCTTCTATGACATATATATTTGGATATGGTTTATTATCTATATCCTGCTTGGATCTAGCATGTTCAATTAGCAGTGGCTGAATATTCACTGCCAATCTTGTCATAATGAAACCATCTCAACTTGAGATTTGCACCGAGTTCATATTTGTGTGTGTGCCTGTATGTGCATATTGGTGATTTCCTTATTTAAAGGAAATTTAATGGAAGCTGTGTGCCACAAGTTGTTGCATTTACTATTAGAAAGTACCCCGATCATGCGTTTTTCAAGTTGAAGACCTATGGAAATATTTGTGACTGACAAATCCCTATAAGGTTTATATTTTATTTGGAAAAGGAAAAAACTTAATAATTGATAGAACGTCTTATAATATGTTTTCTTTTACAAAAAAATAACTGTTTAATAATCCAGAAAATAGATTTTGTAATGATTATATATATATTCTTGTTTTCACATTAAACATCGGACAAGAAACACTTTTCGCAGTCTATTAAAGTTATTTATGAAAGGGAATTATTAATTTCGTGCAGATAAAATTTGGTTAATAATGTAAGGATATAAATAATGGAAAGCTAACCAATTAAATAGGGTATAGAAAAAATATCGCATTGATAGCGTATGATATCTCACACGATTATTTTGTACGCTTCTATAATGACACCTGCATTGCGTTTTATCTAGATAGAAAATAATGTTTTTATTGGCGTTTTAGAGAGCTATTAATAACATTTCCGATTGCTGTTTCAGTTGCAAAAAAGATTCATATTGCCTATTCCCAGTCAACAATTGCAATTTAATAAAAACATTTTCACGACATTTTCAGAGGAATTTTCGGCTTTTGGCTGCACAAAAATTTGCTTCGTCATTTTGTATACAAATATTCATTCATTTAACTAAATTAACAATTAATATAACATTTCTCTGACCAAGTTGCTTATTTCTGTAATTAGATACGGGAAACAGTAATTATAAACCTTTTAGAGTTAAAGAAAACAGAACGTTTAATAATTTATAGATTAAGTAATACATTCGTCATTTCAAATAGTGTTAATTAAGTTGCAAGCACAAAGCTGTTCATGCTTGTGGATTCAAACAAAAAGGTGCTGTCCAACACTACAATCCGAAGGCTTTTTCTCTGCATACGTCTTTTTGTTTCAGCTGTTCTAATAATAAGAGATGTGGCGCTCTCAGATCTGAACTGTACGATACTCATATCAATGCGTTTAGGAACAGCATTGATGTTTAGCAACGAAATGTGATAATTATTTCTGGAATAATTGCGCAGTACGTTCGTCATATTTGGAGTACCCCCGGGTTTCTTTCGTCGGCGGTACATTTATACTATCAGTTTCGCAAAGACCTGATTGATCCCTATTTCCCAGTATGCATCGAGTTAATCTTTGTATTTGCTGGGTTCTGATTCGTACCTTCCCTTCGAAGGCGTCTTCATCACACATATTAACCACTGAAATTGAGGTACGATCTATTATTCGATGACTGACAACTTTTCGGAACGGTATTTCCCGTTCCATCATCAGTCCTCTAGCCACACACAAAGTAGAATCACAAAAATTCAAATATAAATAGATCTGTTTGAAATGCGAGCTTTAATAAAATTCATTTTATCAGATACAAGAAACATTTCTTTCTCATAATCTCCTCAAGTATCTACTAATGAACATATCTTTATATATAAATTGGAAAACAAAACAAGATAGAAATATGTGAACATAGAGAGAGTGTGAAAAACGGAAACCAATCAATTGCGTGCGTCACATCCAGTTCAAGCTCAATGTTTGTACGTGCTTCTTCTGCTTGCAATAATCCGGCTGCAATTTGTTTATCCATTAGGATTCGTATGTGGCTAGCTTCCTTTTGTTTTTGCATTTAGTAATTACTTTGAATGCTACGTTTTTGCACATTGGAAGGGTACAATGAACAAATAGATCTGTTTTGGTACCATTTTACCACATTTGTTCAGAATTGTACTGTGTGTGTGACCAGAAGCTTGATGATGTAAAAGCGTACCGAAATTTTGCCAGTCAACGACGATTACATATTACCTCATTTCCAGTGGTTAGTATGAATGATTTTAAAGCCTTTAGAGGAAAGGAACGAATCAACAGGCAGCCACCACGAAGACGTATTCGATACGTTCTTAAAAAAGAAGATCAATCGAATCTCTGCGAAACTGATAGTGCAAATCTACTACCCACGAAAGAAAACCGTGGATACACATAAAGATCTGAAAAAACATCGTGAAACATCAGAGAATGTGAAAAATTTTAATGATAATTGCTAATCGTGTGACAAAATATAACTGCATCAATCTAATTAAAAAAAGCTATTAATCTTTTTGATTGTGTGACATTTTAAAATTAGGTTTTCAAACCTAGGATAAAGGTCAATCCGATTGTGTTGTCGTTGGTTTCGGCCAAAATCATTGGAGCACCTGGTCGAAGAAATGAAGAGAAAAATTGCGAGATAGTCTATTCTTTCACACGGCTACGCGATCATTTATCTTCTTTCTAAACGAGATGACTAAAATTGATGAACTTTAACATATCTAGTGGACCTTGTTAAAGACGTCATTCTAATACATGTCTAAGTGAATTGTTAGTTTGCTCCGATGTATGGATATTACTAAGTAAAAAATCGGTCACTTAATTAGATAAATTTGGAAACACACACACACACACACACACTTAAATTAACAAAATAAGAAAATCATGAACCTAATGCACTGAGAAATATACAGAGCTTACTGTTTTGCTGTTTGTGAAGAAAGAATTTGTCGCCGAATTTAAGTAGCGTTTAAATCATTCAAATTGAAATGATTTAACTGAATACGTTTTTAAATGGATTAAATTATGTCCTGTTAATTTATTAATAGTTTATGCTAAGCTTATATACACAAAAATTCATTTTAAGGATGATTTCAGAAATCATTTCTTACTTCATTTGTTCGTATGGAAACATTGATTTTCGTTTTATATGACTTTAAAAGTCTATTAAATTACGTTAAAATTAACAAGATTAAATAAGTGACCTCATGTAAACACGCGTTTCCTTCTTACCGCAGACTAGTTGGTAGAAACTGGTAATATGCTCTATATACACTATATATTTGGTCGCCTGTAAGCACGACATATATGTTTACATGAGATTAAACTATTTTTTCATTTTTATTTTGATATATACATCTGGTCCTATTTGAATTAATTTGTGAATAGGTAAGAGATATCTAATACAAAATTACAATATAAAGCTCTGTGCAACAAACAACATATAATTTGGTCCTAGGAATTGTATACCACGTAACAAATTTGTTCACTTAGAACCGGAAGGAGAATCAAAAGGTATAATCTCCTATAAACATGTGTTTCTTGCTTATTGGCGACTCATCGGTAGGAGTCGGTGCTACGCCCCAAACGTACTAAATATTTGGTCAAGAAATGTTGGACAACTGAAGCATGCAAAATAACAAGATATAACTTTTGTGTATTTAATTATATGATGGTATAATTAACCGGAAATGTGATAATAAATTTCAATCGGAGCAAGAGATTTTGAGATTTAGGAGTCAAAAATGTTCGTAATTGATAATAGTTATCAAGATTTGACACATTTATTCTATTTCTTAATTGGCTCAATATGTGTTACGTACAGTGAGTTAGCTTTTTTTCTCACATTGTCGAAGACATTACATAAAGTGAATACGAATTCCGATGGAATGCACATTGGTAAAGGAGATTTTATTCTACAAATATTCCACATTTCTCGACCAAAAGTTATTGTTTGTATAGGGTTTAGTAGCGGCTCCTGCTGATGTACCGCCAGCAAGACCATAAACGCATTTCCACATGAAAGTATAACTTTTGTTCATGCTGAATTTCGTCTATACTTCTGATCATATGTAGGCTAATTTTTCACTAGGTAAGAAAATCTAATGCACAAATATATTTATGCATATCTATTTTTGTCTTCCATCTATCTTTATGTTTATATATATATATATATATATAAAACTATCTATAAAATCATCTTTATATATATATATATATATATATATCTGTTTACTGTCTGTCTGTCTGTCTATCTTAGTACTTTTATATTTATCTATCCATCAATGTTTATTATATATATATATAAACATATAAAATCATAAATACTACCAAGTACGCCAGTCCCTGGCCTTGATTTGACCCAGCATAATCAATCTGCTGGAATCTGTCAATCCAAATGGTTAAATAAATCAATTAAAAATTTGGAAACTATGCTGTTTTTGTAACAACTTCGATTTTGCATGCATTGGCCCGTTTAAGCAAACGCATTTTAACTGGATTTGACAACTGGTATTAATTTAAATTGACATGCAGCTCATTTGAAGTGGTAGCAGCAGCAGCAGCAGCAGTATCAGACGCTTAGAGATTCTCTCGTTATGGTCACCATTACAAAATCGGATTTATAATGAGCACAAATCCATTTTGCAACTAGTCGAGGGTAGATTAAACTCAGTTACACTCAGCAGCCAAGTAAGCTTCAAATACAGATAGCGCCGAGAAATTAGTATTACGTGCGACTGGTTAATTAACAATGGTTAATGCTAATCTCATGTTGGTTACTGCAATGGCAACCGTTACATACCAGCCACACATCTCACGATCGCTTCCAATTGCAATGCTAATTTACATTTAATTGCTAGTGTTATTTTTAAGAAGAATATCTGCGTGTACTAAGTATTAAGCATTACAATTGCGATTATTTAAATTTTTTTCAAAAAATATCATAAATAACGAAGCAAACATATTCAATAGCATTCAATCAATATCAGATGATTCGATAATTAAAAAAAGTTTCATCACCTGCGCAATCAATGATTGCTAAATTCTTTAAGCACATTTAATTCCACTGTAGTCTTCGTTCTCTAATGAGGATCATGACAAGTTAATGCTTGTCAGTACCTGTGACTGGCAGTAGTTTTGCTATGTTTTCCGACGAGTGGTTAAATACAATAAGTTAAGGTCCATATATCAAAGCTCGCGGAGTTCCTCTTTGTAGAACTGATTTAAACCACCCGCAAAATCATGGGATGTTTTATTACCTATATATATATATATATATATATATATATATATATGTATATATATATATATATATATATATATATTGTGTGTGGCGAATGATGCATAAAGTTCATGATCGTGATTGCATAGAAATTGTGCAGCCGTCATTTTTAGTCAAGTACAATGTATGCGTTAGTACTAGAGGTGAGAGGCGCATATCTTATTTTGCTTTACATATATATGCATTGCAGTTTGATCTACGATAGTCAGTTTTCCAGTGTATTTTGAGCATGATCGTGGGAAGTCAAAACGCGTCAGTTAGTATGACTATCGGTGGTTTTGCTATGCTGTTTGATGACTGGTTGAATACAATGTGATTAGTGTTTACTTCAAGTTCGCAAACTTGATTTAAAGAAAAGGAAACACATTCCAAGTGAAACAAATGTGAGTACGCTCTTATGCACATATGAAGAAACAATTTCCAATTCATATTAAACTTATGTACGAACTTCTGCTGTTTAATTGGCAAAGTATGTTGCCAACATCAGACTCAGGATTCGTAATTCTTGTTCGTTTTTTAGTTTACAGAGCACGGAAATCTATCTGAATTGAAGTGTGGTTTTGCTAAACACAATAAAATTATTTTGTTTATAAAATCAAACTTCAAATCAAGCGAATGTCCTAGAACGCAAAAAGCGATTTCCTAGTGTCATACAAATAAAAATAACTAAATGGAAATACAGCTGTAGCTCTTGCATGCACTATTTTAACCCTCGGGTAAATAAACAAAAGAAGTTATTACAGAAAGCATAACATGTTAGCGCGGTGCTGTCATCGTTGACTTTAAATACTCAACTTCCTGTTACGAGATAATTGCTATCACTCATAGGTGAGGACTCATCAGTCAAGTGTCAACACAATCTGTGCATCTGAAAATGTAAAGGAAGTTCTTACATGATTTAAATATAAACTGGCAATTGATTTTTTGTGTTTATGCACATTTTTTCGTGTTAGAGCACGTACGCGTTCTGCTTACTACTCGTCGTTGTATTATTTTTCTTTAATCCAACTTCATACTATTTAGAAGGAGTGAAAGAATTGTAAACCTGGGTTAATCAAAATTTCCTGATCGCCCTTTTAAATATCCCTGTTTGAATTCCAGTTATTTGGTTTCTGTAAAATCGTTCGGTGGCCGTTATCGGCTGCTTTCGTTAATTCACCTTTAATCACATGTTTTATAAAACAAACTAATGAAGCAAGCGCGATGCTACCCTAGCCACATAATTTATACTTCAGACCGAACATTCACTGGAAAGTTGCTTACCCGGGAATCCTTCTGAGTCCATTCACCCGTTTCGTATGGAAATCGGTTTATTGAATTCGTTAACATTAAGAAGCCTTAGATTAGCATACATTAAGTATAGGAAGATGTAAAAAGATAGACAGCGCGATATATTATTAAGGGTAATGTTTATCCCCTTCATTTAAAAGAACCAACAATATTAATTGCTCTGCTACTATACAACTTAACTTTCATATAATTGATTACTTTTGAATTCCAGTGGTAACAATTCTTTAAATCAAGTTCGCGAGCTTGAAGTAAACACCAATCCCATTTTATTTAACGAGTCGTCGAACAACATAACAAAACTACCGACAGCCGCAACGCACTGACAGTCATGTTCAGTGTGTGCGAGACTGCTAGAGATGAGAGCCGCGTATCTTAATTTGATTTCTATATATATTCAATGCGGTTTGATCCTCGATAGTCAGTTTGCCGTCGGACGCTGATAATGATCATGGAAGGTCGAAACGCGTCAGTGAGTTGCGACTGACGGTAGTTTTGTTATGTTGTTCGACGACTGGTTAAATACAATGGGATTGGCGTTCACTTCAAGCTCGCAGACTTGATTTAAAGAATAATTGATATAGTATGAAAATTTAATCCTAATTTGAGGTACATCAATATGATAAAGGGAAGGAAGATAGTAAAATCATGATGCTACCGGACTCTAAACTAGGTAGGAAAGTAAAGTTTATAGCATTAAAATAAAATATAAGGGCCTTTTCAAAACAGTCCCTTACCCTGGGCACTAGAGTCCCTAATAAGAAAGAACAGATTGATCATTCAGAAACATAAGTAGTGTATGTAATCCTCCGCAATGATTGTAGTCTCCTGTATGTTTGTGAGATCATTCGCCCAATCAAGTTGAGTAGAGGCAAACATAGAACTGCATACAAGTAAGAACATGTTGCTAAAGCTGATCTCGCCGACATAAAGTGGAGACCGGACAAACTATTAATTGATGTGAGTGCAGATGCATAGCGATATGTAGTCGTAACATGATGACAAGATTGTTTGGATTATCTATCAAAATTAAATCTCAGGATGAGACATTGAATGAAATATTTGTTGCAATAATCAATATGGTTTGATGTTGAATCCAGCAATGGCTAATGATAGCGAAAGAGAATTGCTTAAATCAAAAGCTGAAGCTAGCTAACATCGGATCAAGACTCGCTTATAATTTGGTTTGTTATTTAATTAATGGTTAATCAATTATTGACAATATTGTCCTTCTAGGTTTCACACTTTATCTATTCGTTTATTACTAAAACTCTTAGTAATTTAAATGCTTATTAAAGGGCTTCTATCTTCTTTTACTCTATTGTTTATTATTTCACTAAATAATTTTCTAAAGTTTATTTGTCAAGTCGTCACTTATTTTATTTCATATTTTAAATGAGAATCTTATTTTATTGAATACGACATTTGTGTTTCATGGCCCCACCCTAACTATTGTAATCTTTTTAATAATACTGCATTTCAAACGTTAATAATTAAAAAAGTCAAACGCGTGCAGAGGGTAAATTAATGTCTATTGAATGAGGTTTTGCGTCGATGGATGTAAATGTGTATCAATTATATTTATCTGAAACTTTTGTAGTTATGCACATGCCCGACCTGCGCCTATTTAATGATGATAATAAACAAGCCAATTCTAATTACAAGCTGAACGATTTGAGTAAAATTCCACATGTTCATGGCTCGTTTGATTTCTAATAATATCAAATGCCATGGCATGAGTTTATGATGAGTATATTTACATCGAAGCATTGCACACAGCCTTTCATCACACCTGTATCTTAATTTATCAATTCCTAAGGATCATATTTGATGTACTGAGCGAGCACTAAGCTTATTTTTATTTTAAATACCATGTAGCTGTATCGGTTGTAGGAGTGGGATTGATTTTTTACGAGTTTCATGTGCATGCGTGTAGAGCTAATTTTCGCATTTTAAGTTTTTTTTTTTTTTTTTTTTTTTTTTTTTTTTTTTTTTTTTTTTTTTTTTTTTTTTTTTTTTTTTTTTTTTTTTTTTTTTTTTTTTTTTTTTTTTTTTTTTCCTAATTTGAGGTACATCAATATGATAAAGGGAAGGAAGATAGTAAAATCATGATGCTACCGGACCCAAAGCTAGGTAGGAAAGTAAAGTTAATAGCATTAAAATAATATATAAGGGCCTTTTCAAAACTGTCCCTTACCCTGGGGTTTTATTTTTTACGAGTTTCATGGGCATGTGTGTGTAGAGCTAATTTTCGCATTTTAAGAGAGAAATGTTTGCTGACAGGATTCTCTTTAGTCGATCGATTTCTCGTCAGACATTATATGACCATTTCTGTTTTCTCTCACCGGTGACTACGTGGCTTTTCTAAATTAGGGTATCAGTCACTATTTCCAAAATCCTTTATATTTCGCGCTCGTGACAAAGCAGGTTCATTAGTTTCTAATACTAATTTTCTAATCTTGCAGATTTGGGCCTTGATAATATTATAATTCATCTGCATTGCAAGTATTTAAAAAAATCCATAATACTATTTCCATGTGAAAATAAATAAATTTCAACAGAAACAAAAATCGTTTCTACCTCTTTTCATACTCAGAATATACAAATGGATATATATATATAGATATATACAGGCATATATATATATAAATATATATATATATATATATATATATATTGATCGTTTCTATTTTCACCATTTTTTAAAATGTAAGAACAAAACAGCGTACTCCATGGATTAACATTTATAAATAAATCTTATTTCTACCAGTATCTACAGCCATTGTTCTGGATTCGTTAGTATATTCGTTCATCCAATCCCACTGTACATTTGTCATAACCAATCTCCTCTTCGTTATGTAAGCCTTTGTTTTTCGCAATTAAGACCACTATTTTTGCGCAATTTAGACCACTCCTTTTGCGTAACGTCATTTGGTGTGTCATCGCTTTCATTGTAATTGCGTGCTTAAACGTGCAGAAAATAATTCAAAAATAAATTAAATTGGACTGGAACAAAGACATAACCGACATGCCTTTAAAAATAGCCAACGCTTCGCAAAATACGACACATACATCAATTACGGACGCAATTACAATAAAAGCGATGACACACCAAATGACGTTACACAAAAGGAGTGGTCTAAATTGCGTAAAAGCAGTGCTCTAAATTGCGCAAATCAAAGGCTAGCATAACAAAGAGGAGATTGGCTACACCACATGTACAGTGGGATTGAATGAACGAATATACTAACGAATCCAGAATAATGGCTGTAGATACTGGTAGAAATAAGATTTATTAATAAATGTTATTCCATGGAGTACGTTGTTTTGTTCTTACATTTTAAAAAATGGTGAAATTAGAAACTATCAATATATATATATATATATATATATATATATATAAATATATATATATATATATATATATATATAATATATTATATAAAGACATTTATATGTAAGCTAGAAATTTCATGAGATAGCAAATCTAATTTATCAAGCAGGTCAGTTTCGCCGTCAATGGATGCTTATCAATTATTTTTAGAATTGCAATGGCATGAGCCCCAATTGCAGCATATTCGCATCAAGGTGTAGCAACTCATATACTGCGCCAGCTATGTTTTTAAGTAAACGAATATTGGTTGAGCGAGCGGTGATAACAATTATATTAATAAAAATTTCGATCTGGATATAAACAAAAATCCTACAATATACATAAATTTACATTATAAAATACGGATTGCCTTATTTAAAAAGGGCAATTCAGCCACTAGACCAATTTCATCCTTATAGAGAACTCCTCACTTAATGTCCAGAATTTGCCATTGACAAGGCTCGAAACTGGGTATATCTGCTTCGGAGTCTGTTGCTCTAACCACTGAGCCCCTCTGCTGTACGTTATACTCAATTTTCAGTTGTATATTATTAAATGATTCTTGAATAGCCTTTCTTTTACATGATGCATACGTAGCACTTCTTTAGACAAAAATTTCCAACCAAACGCTCCCAATCTGTCTTTATAGAACATGCAGCGTTGTAGCTGTTTTACAATGATAGATTGGGTATGGTTATTTGTAACTTTAGGTTTAAATTGACGCCATTTTGTCTTCACCTAAAGGAAAAAATTAACCAAAAAACAATAGTTAGTTTATAACTGATAATCGTGTGTATTTTGCAAAAGAGTGGCTCAATGGTTAGATCTACAGACTCCGAAGCAGACCTGCCCAGGTTTGAGCCCTTTCTGCGGCAAAATCCAGGCAGTACGTGAAGAGTTCCCAAGGAGGACGAAACGGGTCTACGGAATGAATTTTCCTTTCCTATATTATATATATGTACATAATGGAGCAGGTTTTTACATCAAGATGGCAAACCTGGTTTGAATATTTGTTACCACCGCCCGAGCAATCATATTTGTTTTAAGCAAAATATATATATATATATACTTATATACATATATATATATACCTATCTCATAATATATGTAATTATTGATAATATTGATCCAACTGTCAGTTATACATGCTGTCAAGAATGCACATAGGCAGTTGCATTTATATTCGTTCTCTTATTCGCATATCAGCTGTGTAAATAAATTTATGAAAGAAATGAGTTTCTAATATTCTTTAATTTTGGCTTTGTTCTGTAGCTATGGGAGCAGTACCTCTTTGTGTAGTAAGCTGAAAAAATTAACCCAAAACCTTGGGTGAATATTGTTTGAGGTTGTAAATTGTAAACGTTCATGCTGTCTTTGGTTCATCCATCTGGTCACAACTGAACTAATTTGTTACTAGGTTCGCAACACCTAATACATACTTGCATATATATATTAATTCTCCGCAACAAACAGTATTTAATTGTAAACGTGACAAATTTTGACTACTATTAACATCGAAGGCAAAAATTGTAGAATTCAACTCAAGTAATGCTTCGTATTTATTCAGTGATACGAATTCCTACCACAGTCGATGTTTATCTATCATTTATTTCGTACCTAATAAAAGATATGTTGAAATAGAAGCAGGAATGTAGGCAAAAATGAGCATGAACGTAATGGGCAATATCGTGTATACATGCGAATCGAGCCTACTGTCGACTCATCGGTTCGACTCGGAACAGCACCACAAATCCACTATTCTGCTTGAATACTTATTCGTGTAGGAGATTGCACCATCCAATTGTCCCACAATCCCTGGCCAAATATACAGTGGGTATAAGGCGTAGTTCCGGCTCCTACTGATGAGTCACCAGTAAGTACGAAATGCACACGTAAATGTGAGCTTACCTTTCGTTCATGCTGACTTTGTTACATCATTGTGATCATTTTTAACTAATCTGATACTAGGTAAGCAATAATTAATCTATAATTGCATGAATAGCTGAAGCTTATTGTTTTAAACAAAAGGTAATTTCCAGGTTGTTGCCGAAAATATTTTTTAAATCAATAATTACTAAAAAATTGCTCTCTACCATCTTTTAAAAGTGTTAAATTTCAGTTGCTTTTAAGCATAATTAACACATAGTACTGTAATTTGCTGGTTGCAACCTTTCAACCCTATCAGTTTAACTCGATCAGTTGACCCGTTTTTGCGCATCAGTCATCATACGCTTACAAAAGAGAGAACATTTCGGTTGACCGGACATGGAAAGTACAGATGCTTAAACCAGTATCCACTTATTTACCTTAGTACTCAGATGTGTAAGTATTGTGTATTTAACACGGCACCTGTAGTACATTTAGACTAGGTTTATTTTGCTAAATAAGTTAACCAATTTACACAGTGAGCCCTGTCCTAACTACATGATGAAGGATCATTTTGAATATATTATTTCCATCATCTTCTTCATCTTTTCTTGAAACTCTATCGGTAGAAAAAATCACTATAAATTACTTTGCGAATATGCAAAGCATTTTGTATTTAAATATAGCTTATATTTCACGCATTTTAACAGCCTCCAATTGCATTTTCTAAGAGAAATTTTAAGGGATTATCTGTTTGATTAAACATAAGCTCCTGCAATTAAATACATCCATAAATTTGCTTTAGGGAAAAATGTTTTCCATGTGTGTGTGTCCCTGCTTGACCAGAGCAATACTTCATTTAATACCAAGTGGGTCGCACATACTCTAAGATTGAGCAAGAATATTTAAGTTGTACGGTAACTTAACGAATGGGGTATGTCTTTGAGATTTTCAGTTGGAACTTTCTAGCAGGTGGCACAAATGAATTTTTCAAATTTTGAACAAATTTTTCCAAATCTACCTTTGACCATATACACTGAAAGGGAGAAACTATCTTTTAATGAAAGCAAAATGAAGTATAATCTTATGTCGTTTAGTCATAAACTATGGTGAATATCCTGGAATCTTCCGATTATTCTTCATCTAAACAATAATTGAATACGAACTATAAGATTGCCAAAGTTACAAACTAAAGAAAACCTAGTTTACACTGATGGTGACTATAATAAGTTTAATCAAGTTTTCTGACTTTGGAAAAACAGCAGTCCAATTCTATTTGAACAGCCGAACAACATAGTTTAACGGTCGTCAGTTGAGTCTACTGACGCGTTTCTATCTTCCATGGTAATTATCAGAGCATGACGGCCAACAGACAACGAAGGATTAATGCCTTATCTGGAAAGAAAATATCACGTATAATTATTTCGCAAACATTATAATCGATTGAATCTCTCGATCACACAATTTCTCTATAGTCACGAATATAATAGTTTTGTAGATTTCGCAAGATTGTCGTTATGCTCTAATGATGACTATTGTAGGTCGAAACGTGTGCGTATGTACAGCGGATAGCAGCTTTGCTATGTTAGGTGACTGGACGAAAATTATGTGATTGATGCTTTCCTAAAGTTTGCAGACTTCAGTTGTTAACTCCACCCTCGCAATCAATGGATGTTTGATTGTACAATTTCAGGCGTCTGGCGAAAACTGCAATAACGCTACGTCTGTGACTGCATAGGAATTGCGAAACAAAAATTTCTTGTCAATTATAGTATATGCGAGACTACTATTTGTTTAAGCCGCAGCTCTGAGTTTTCATACCTCGCCTATGTATTGGGGTCTCTTTCCCGTTAGACAGTTTGTTAGGTTGCTTATTTGATGACCATCGAAGGTTGAATTGCGCCATTACGCCTTATTGGAGTTTGCTTGCTATGTTTTAATAATTGTTAGATTCAATGCGTCTGCTAATTTAAAAAAAATGAAAGTTGCTACCTTATAGTTACTTTCGAGCAAAATATTTCCGTTTTTAAACTGAAATTTTTTCATGTGCCAATGGTCAAAAGTCTCTATAAGTGATATTCACTATTTGGCACCAATTATAAAATATTACTATTGTTATTGTTTTTAAATACGTTGCCGCTCACTCACAGCATTCAGCATGAGTTTGAAGGAAGCCCAATAGAATGTCTAATAGAAATAACAGAAAAACACTATTTCTGTGTGAAAAAACGTACTTAATTCCACAATCGTTTTATAACAACATGCTTTTAGAAGCAAATTAACATCTGGGAATAACGAAAAAGATCTAATTATCTAAAGCTAAATTCTTCATTAATCGTGGCTTTGAGCGATAGTTTCATTTGGAAGGACTAACAATATTGAAATGTCTAATATGCAGGGATATAATTATTGGCTCTGAATTTCAGCAGATTTTTCGTTAAAATGTGGTTTTTCTTGCATTTGGCGATTGGATTTCACTGCATAGTAAAAATTTTTTATTAATTATTTCGTTAGTTCGATACTGTTTATATTAGTAAAATTTACTTCATTATTTATCATAACAAGGAGATTTCTGCAACGTTTCTGCGTCATGCAGTCATAGATATTTAACTGCTTCAGCAGTTCGGTATGACGTTTGTATTGTTTTATATATAACTCCAATTTTCAAGAATATGTATGAAAAATGTTTTTTAACTCTAAATACAAGAGCAAAACTAGCCTTAGTTACAGCTATTCACGCTTTAGCATCTGTAAATGAGCTGATACCACAATTGATTGTTGCTAGACAATTGATAGCACTTGTGAATCGATGAAGTCTTGATTCCCTTACATTTTCAGGTGCACAGCTTCTTGTAAATTGATTGATAAGTTCTCACTGGTCCCGTGACTCTGAAGCCTTTCTGACAGTCCTTGTACGTAAATGTTTGTGAACAAAGATTTGCCGATTTTTTCCGAAATTTCGGGACTTCATTTCTAGTCCCATCTGACAATTAGTTATTCTATTTTTCAACTGGTTTAATAGATGGCACGGTTTGAATTTCAGATCCAAATACTAATTTAATCAATTTTGTCATCACCTATGCATTAAATAATTGCTAAGTTATTTCAGTTTTGTTGTACTTTAATTACTACGATTATTTAATGTAATTTAACTTTGATTATTTAACAAAACATATGGAATGAAAATATTCATCCAAGGGAAATCATAACTTAAAAATTCTATTGAATGCCTTAACTGCCCAAAAATGAAGTAACCACATATGAATGAAATTTTTCCTTAACGTAATTACTATTGTCCTTGTTGGCATTTTCTCTCGTTTGAGTTATTGCAATACTGATTTGGGGGTATTTACTTCAGACTAAAGTACATCATACCAAATGTGCTAACACAGGAAAAATTAATCTCGGTTACTCAAGCTAATTTATATCTTTATTTATTAAAAATAATCTTAATTCACTAGATAGGCGTGAATGCGCGCAATTATTTATACCTGATGGTAAAATAAAACTATATAACTACGTGTATACATTTAAGTAAACTGAATGCATTACTTTACACTTCCTCTATGCATGGGCTAGACTCAAGGATATAGTTAGATGTATTTAAAATAGCTATACAATTAGTTCTCCAAAAATAAAATTCTTTAGAAAGCGGTTTATATTTTAAACGAAAATTGGTTGTTTGGGCGGTGATAAAAATTATTATATTCAAGGTTGCGATCTTGATATAAGCGTCTGACCCATTAATTAGTTACATATGTCAGTATAAACTCAGAATTGTATAGTGTAGAAAAGGAAATTTATCCAGAAGACCGGTTTCATCCTTATTGGGAACGCATCATGTACTGGCCAGAAGTTGCCGCGGACAGTTCTCGAACTTGGGCACGTCTGCTTCGGAATCTGGTGCTCTAACCACTGAGCCATCCTGCCGCAAACTGCACTGCACACAATTTTCAGTTATATACTAACTAATGTTACTTGGTTAGTCTATTTTTCTTTTAAGTGGAACACAAATGGCATACATTTAGACCAAAAGTTTCAACTAACCATCCCAAATCTGTCATTACTGAACAGGCACCACACTACATGGGGAAGTGGTATTAAAATTAACATTTATATAATTGAACAAACATTGGTTGCGCGGGCGGTGATAAAAATTATTATAATCAAGGTTGCGATATTGATATAAGCACCTGACCCTTTAATTAAATACATTTGTCAGTATAAACTAAGAATTGTATAGTGTTGAAAAGGTAATTCATCCAGTAGACCGGGTTTGTCCTTATTGGGAACTTATCACTTACTGTCCAGAATTTGCCGCGGACAGGGCTCGAACCTGGGCACATCTGCTTCAGAATCTGGTGCTCTAACCACTGAGCCACCCTGCCGCACTGTGTGTAATGTGCGGCAGGGTGGCTCCAGACTCCGAAGCAGGCGTGACCAGGTTCGAGCCCTGTCCGCGGCAAATTCTGGCCATTATATGATGAGTTCCCAATAAGGACGAAACTGGTCTGCTGGATGAATTGCCTTTTCTACACTATGCAATGCTTTGTTTATACTGACATATGTAAGTAATTAATAGGTTAGGTGCTTATATCAGGAACGCATTGTTGATTATAATATCGGTTCATATATTCTCTGCGATATGAAATCAAGTAATCGAGACATACATTCAATAGTTAACAAGAGGAATAATGAAACGAAATTTTCCAAACAAAGATAAAGTGGACTCTAGGATAAGCGATATTTAAGCAAGTGAAAATATCCTAGTTTTCATTATGAAATTAATTTTACATAATTTAAATGGAACATAAAGTCGTCTACTTAAAGATAGATCGTGGTTACATTTCAATTAAAGAGGATAATTCAAATAATATAGTCGTATATTAGTTTTACACGGGATAAAAGTTAATATATACAATTCGGTAAAGAGAAATGAAGACCTAGATATCAATTTCAATGAAGAAATTATATTTAAATTCCCTGCCATGAGTTAAATATGTTAAGTTAAACAATCAGCGATAACAGTTATTTAAATCAATTTTGCGATATTTATATAAATACAAATCCTATTATTGTCAGTATAAACTATGCACTGCATGATGTATAAAAGGGAGTTCATCCAGTAGGCCGGTTTCGTCCTTATTGGGAAGTCTTTAATTACTGTCCAGAATTTTGCATTAAAGTTTGGTAGAGGATGAGGAGACGAAGAAGAGTGGTACTCTTGTGTTGTTTTATTGTAATTTTTGTTTTACTCTTTGTGTGACTATTTAACGAGCTCTGCGGATGACTTTGTAAACGAGAAGCTGAAAATTAAGCACAACGCGCAGAAGCTTAGATTATAATAGAAGAATAAATTTATGGGTCTCATTGTTAGTGACAAATAGCAGAGCATTGGGATTGATTATCCTGTTAAGGATATTCGTTTTGAGCGAATTAATTCTGCAGAGATTCAGTTATTGCGTAATTTAGGCTTGATATCAGAAAAGTTTTGAAAGAACCATTTCCATTGAATGGTGGTGATTTTGCAAGTTATTAAACGTGCATGCAACGTTATATATAATTTCTTTTACGAAAATTCTAATTCAAATTGTTTATTCGAGAAATTTCATATTTATTGAAAACACATGCTAGCTCGATGATCGCTATGTAGGTATCTTTTAAACCTTAATTACCCTGTTTTCTTATGACATAATTCTGATGTAACTGTTGTATCAATCATTTTTTCTCATTTAGAAGTCGAAATGTGTGCTTCAATTTATGCGCAAATAACAGTGTTTTTGAGATTTGGATGGAATTTATTTGATTACTCTTATAGACAAATCTGACTTAACATTCCATGTGAACAGACAATATTAGTGATATAAGTTGATTTTAAGTACTATAACTTTATTGCTCCTTATTGATTCTTAGATTCCAAAAAAACGTTTATTCTGCGACAAATGCTTTCCAACAGAACTCCCAAAAAATCTTCCTGAAGGATTTAAATTGTGCATTATTCAGTGAATTATGGCAAGGTTACAACTCGAGATTGCCGCTATAAAGTGCCTTTGTTTGACGCGCACTTATTCTACGTTATATATCCATTATTTTACATCAGCGCATGATTAATCTTTCCAGTTTATAATTTTCCCGTTGCATCAATGTCACACACAGTAATAAAACTAATATAAACTTCAATAGTTATGATGGGAATAGCATCAATTCAGCCACTTTCGCCTCTTTTTGACAATCTTTTTATTTTTCTGATTTATTTATTCCACTAGTGGTTGATAATTTAAATTGAAATGCAAAATCTCGCTTGCTTTGTGTCCTAGGTTACGCCAAAGCGTAAATATGGTCATGAACAATATGGGCAAGAAAAACACTGTTAAATTTATCAGCAAAGTTTATATGTTCGACTCACATAGGCGCATCGTAATTTTCTTTACATAAAGAGCACGACTTGTACACGTTTTTATTAGTGAATATGTCTTAGTAACGTACGGCAAGGGCGAACTAAACCGACATAAAGAAGTGTGCACGATCTAACAAAATTTATGCAATTATTGATTACGCTCCTTTCAATAACTTGTATATAAATCAAGTTTGTGCACCTGACATTACTCGCTCTCATAAATTGGTATATTAATAAGTAAAAAATATTTTTGCATGGCTTTTCAAAGCCATGTTTGTCATTAGACTGTTTGAAAACGCGCAAAAGGCTCCGTGTTGGATAATTTAAACGTATTCCGGTTCTGTGTTCCGTGAATGAGCGATTAAATCCATCTAACTTCGTAACAATTTATATAGTTTGCATAGGAACATTTTTTTAAATAATGTGGCGACTATGTGTTCCTTATAACCGCGATAAGGATTAGTTATTATCATTGAGATCTTCTATCAATAATTTGTTGAATGGGAATCCCCGAGTGTATACTCAATCACAGATTTCATGTTTGTTTTATTTTTGATTGAGTATTTAAAAGAAAATTTACAACTTTGTTATATGAAAGTATGTATTAGGTTTTGCGAACCTAGTAACAAATTAGTTCAGTTGTGACCAGAAGGATAAACCAAAGGCAGCATGAACGGAAAGTATAATCTCATGCACATTCGTTTCGTGCTTACTGGCGACTCATCAGTAGGAGCCGGTATTACGCCCTTTAACCACTGTATATTTGGTAGAAGAATGTGGAATAATAGGACGGTACAATCTCCTAGACGAATGTGTAAACCTGTAATAGTGAAGCTAACATAATCTAAAGTCAACGACAATACGACTTCAATGCTAACTCACACTATATAATATATATACCGAGTCTGTAAAGGATACTATCACTATGGCTATTGTGTTAGTAACTGATACCTTTTTCGAAATCGATGAGTACCGGATACTAACACTATGGTTTCCGAGTCGGTACATGATACCAACCTGATGGATATAAATTTATGCTTAAGTTCACCCAAATTGAGAATTACAACAATTTCCGAACACCTGTTACTCCAGTTAAACCATACACTCTGGCCTTCATCGATATCAGTTATCACATTTCGCGGTAAGCATGACATCATTCAATTCAATATATTACAGTAAATACTGTTTGTTGCGAAGAACTAATATATATGCAAGTATGTATTAGGTTTTGCGAACCTAGTAACAAATTAGTTCAGTTGTGACCAGAAGGATAAACCAAAGGCAGCATGAACGGAAAGTATAATCTCATGCACATTCGTTTCGTGCTTACTGGCGACTCATCAGTAGGAGCCGGTTTTACGCCCTTTAACCACTATATATTTGGTAGAAGAATGTGGAATAATAGGACGGTACAATCTCCTAGACGAATGTGTAAGCCTGTAATGGTGAAGCTAACATAATCTAAAGTCAACGACAATACGACTTCAATGCTAACTCACACTATGTAATATATATACCGAGTCTGTAAAGAATACTAACACTATGGCTATTGTGTTAGTAACTGATACCTTTTTCGAAATCAATGAGTACCCGATACTAACACTATGGTTTCCGAGTCGGTACATGATACCAACCTGATGGATATAAATTTATGCTAAAGTTCACCCAAAATGAGAATTACAATAATTTCCGAACACCTGTTACTCCAGTTAAACCATACACTCTGGCCTTCATCGATATCAGTTATCACATTCCGCGGTAAGCATGACATCATTCAATTCAATATATTACAGTTAAATACTGTTTGTTTCGAAGAACTAATATATATGCAAGTATGTATTAGGTTTTGCGAACCTAGTAACAAATTAGTTCAGTTGTGACCAGAAGGATAAACCAAGGCAGCATGAACGGAAAGTATAATCTCATTCACATTCGTTTCGTGCTTACTGGCGACTTTGTTATATTCCTGACCTATCCAATAAATACCATTGACTAAGTTAATTTTGTTATATAAATTAATCAATGTCACTAACCAACTGAACGATGGAAACCGTTTAGGTCATTTGTTTCATACTACATGCTGCTTTCGTTTCATATAGTATTTATGCATCATAGCATTAACTATCCTACTTTGGAAATTCCTCAGTAGCAGCCTGTAAATCCCGAATCGGTTACTTTACTTTAAGTCAGCAATTTATTCAAACATTTGTCCGCCACAATTATAGTCTCTGCCGTCATCGTGAACACAGTGCCTTTTGTGATCTAAATTAAACTTGACGGGCTATTTTTTTGGTATATGAATACACTAATGATATGTCTTATCGTTATATTATTAAATATCATATTAATGTTTCATGAACTATTTTTTTTTCTTATTTCTACAGAACTTTTTGAACAATTTCTATCCCTCCGATATATCGGTGGCGATTGGTCGCCTTGCTCTATTCTTCCAGATATTGACAGTCTTCCCATATTTGGTCTACATTCTTCGTGTTCAATTGATGCATGCAATTTTTAAAAAAGCTTATCCCAGGTTAGTGAATTTAGAAAATAATGTTTCCTATTTTATTTCATATAGGTGTTGGCAAAAGATAGCTCAAATATATTTTAAAATCTGATTGCCAATTCTATAATTTAGTCATACACCCCATTAATAATTATCACATTCATTAAACTAAAATTTGTGTTTTGTTTTTAACTGGAAGTATAATGTATTTCATGCAAGTCTAAAATTCATCTTTTTTTAGCATAAAAAGGTATTTGTGTAGTTCAACTCTACTTCAGGTAATTCAAGATTTTAAAGTAAAAGCGAGCCCAGCGTTGATTCAATGTAAATTTTACTTGTTGTTAAATCTCATTCCAATATTTTAAGAAATTTTAATGCCATTTGCGATTCGAAATAAATTTATTCATTTAGCATATGTTATAGCAGCCGATGTAACCGAAAAGTTATGAGTAATTATTTAATTGTCGGCTGTTAATACGAGATGAACTTCTTTTTTGTAGTCAGGTGGAATAAAATGCCAATAACACGACTGCGCGTGGGTCTAAATAAGGTGAAAAGTGATAACTGATTACGATCAAGGCCAGAGTTTATTGATTTTCTGAAGTAAAAATTGTTCAGAATTATTTGTAAGTCTCAATTTTATTGAACTTTCGTATACCTTTAAATCCATTGTGTTGGTATTTTTTACCGACTCGGCAACCATAGTTTAGGTATCAGGTACTGACGCAACAACTATAACATTGATACCCATTACAGACTTCGTATATACACTATATAAAATGAGTTGGCTTTAAATTTGCATTGTTGATGACTTTATATGAAGTCAGCTCTCCTACTGCAGATTTACACATCCGTATATGAGATTTTACAGACCAACTGTCCCAAATTCTTTACCTAAATTTATAGTGGGTATAGAGCGTAATATCAGCCAGTAAGCACGAAGCGAATGTGCACATGAGACTATTCCTGCCGTTCATGCTGACTTTTGTTTATCCTTCTGGTCATATTAAATCTATTTTTTACTAAATGCGCAACACCTAATACACAATTGCAGAAACATAATTTTTTTTAAATTATGTATAGCGGAATCAATATATGCTTATGGGCTTTGTAGGTCTGCTGTTTTAGCGTGTGGGAGATTTCCCTACATTAAAGCAATATATTGATGAGTCAATTTTACATCCTTAAAGAAAACTAAAAAGTGGAAATTATACACTTCCTAAAAGTAAATTGTTCTAGTCGATATGATGCACACCAGGTTATTGCAGCCTATTATAGTTCCAAATTTGAACCGAAGAAAATCTTACAGTCGTGCAATATTTCTCAGTATCGCTCAACTTCGAAGTGACATACATCACCCACAGATTGATTCGATGGTTCGGCCAGCACAAAGTATCAAGACAGAAGTTGTGCGATATTGTCGCAACGCGCTTTGGACCTGGCGAAATCAATTACATTTATTCAATAGGGCTATGGATTTTACATTATCACTCGATAGAGGCGTAGCTTTGCCAACTATAGTCTGGAACTTATAGGTAAGTCCGCTTGGCTAACCTTTTTTCCAGTCCTCTGGGATTACTGTACAAGGGTTGGCATTCAGGTGTGCCTGCAACAACTGATAATGGCCATATTCGCTAACCAACCATTTAGACACTCTCACAGACAAACTTGGAATTGCCCTCGAGCCAATGATTACGTAATGATGTTAAAGATAAAACGGTCTTTGCTACGGACTATCTACGTTGTTCATGCCATCAACATGCCTAGCAAGCACCAAGTCGTAGCACTTAACTAAATAATTACGGTTTTAATGCCTCTTCCATAAAGGGTATTTTGTGTTTATGATAATAATTCGCTGAATCAAATTTGCGAGCTTCATATAAAGACCAGTCCTATTGTGTCGAACCAGCCACACACCATAGCAAATCTACGGTCAATCACACGTACTATGCATATGTATAAATTGTGTTTTTATAATTTTTAATCATTTAGCCGTCATACCTTGTTGATGAACTTGAAATGTCAAAACGCGTCAGTAAGTGTGATTAACGGTAATTTATAAGACTCGTTAGATACAGTAGGATTGGTGTTTATATAAAAGCTAATAATAGTATAAAGATATTAGTGTTGAAAATGAGCACAGTTATAGGAAAACTATCCATTATTAAGACGTGTTTATATGTCCCATCCCAGTTGAATGAACACCAAAACCATTGAACTCAAAAATTTAATTTGAGTGAATGTTTTTCTTAAACCTTTTGTGCGTAGTATATCCATCAAATTTGAAATTTCCATGCTTGCCTTCCATGGTTATCGGATTAATTATTGTAATTTCAGATTCATGTTGAAAGTTTGACCTTGGTTTTTCGAAATCATCAACTCACGATAGCACAATGACATACACTTGGTACAGTTGCCTTATAACTGAACATTCTATGTACTGTTATGTTATCGTGAGCTGATGTTGATTTTGAAAATACGAAATCGTAATGTACTACGCGAATCTAATCTGAATACCAGAATGAATATCATCTTTAAGTCATGAATTATTAATATGTAAAAAATGTAGTTGGTAAATGTGCATTTGCATTTAAAAAGTATTTTCAATTAGAAAAAAACTTGCTAACTACCTGATTACGTAATTGCACTTGTCTTTTTTCGCCTACAATTCTTTGATGGAAAGCATAACTAAAACTACATTTTCGTAAACAATGGATCTCAGCTTTTAAAAATAATGATTTAATTTCTACTAAAATTAATGTTCTTGCGGTCACGCACAGCATTCGCCGCTAACTCCAGAACCGACGCACAAAAACGCAAGAACCAATATTGCTACAATAATTACCTTCTTGCAAGAGTTAGTAAATACGACTAACCGTCAATTGAAGACCAACACAAGCAAATGGCTACTAGCCATGCTGCGAGATGTTTTACCTATGCCGTGACAAAACATATTTAGCCAGCTCTTGCTAACAGACAAATTGAATAATACCACGAATGAAGGTGATCAAATTTGTCATTCTTCTATCCTTATTGGCAAAATTCTCAGTAATTGCTACAAGCATATATCGCAACCCCGATTACTTCGGTCAAGGCCATACTTCTCATTTTTTAGTCGTTTCTTTGCTTGAAATTCTAAATTTGATACTAACGATATATATATATATATATATATATATATATATATATATATATATATATATATATATATATATATATACAAATATAGAACGTCACGTTTTAAATAGTCTCTTCTTTTTTGTATTTCTGCATTTATTGAACTATATTTTATTTTATCATCAAAGGTTATTTAGTGGTCATATTGTGAAGTTAAGAACGGTGTTAATTTAGATTAATCAAATAACTCATCTAGAACAAGGATTTTTGTTTTATTATACACAAGAATCAGTCAAGCAGAAATTTTGTTACTGTATAATGCTGTCTTTTGTTCGTTGTCAGTGCCTCTTCAATGCTTTAGTTATTTACAGCAAAAGAAAAGTGATGTCTCGATGTACAGTACGCCGACATGACACAATTAACTGTTACAGGATAAAACACGGAAGCATTTCCTTTGCCGCATTTAGCGTGGATTTCATTACACGCAAAATTTTACTTAAACTACAGTACTTAGCAAATCACAGAGAGTCTACTTCTGGTAATTTGTCATCTCACATAATACATGCACATTTTCGGTGTCATAATCATTAAAGTCATTTTTGTTCATCAGTCTCTTTTGATCATGCCACTAATATATATGTTTAATTAAAAATGCTATTGTAACGCGTTTAACCAATAGTATGCAAGTACACATATTGCATGCTATTTAAGCACGGTAATTTACCATGCAAGTCAGTTGTGGCATTTGCCTTCTACCTGCTTCACGCGTGTGCGTTCTGTCGGTTGTCAATACGTGTGCGCTCTGTCGGCTGTCAATACCTACTCATCCTGTTGCGGGATACCGGAGAGACGAGCCAATTGAGTGCAGGACCTGCAGGACACCATCCACAACGCGATCACAGCTCAACCACGGGAGCAACAAATCAACCAGAGTCCACCCAAGGCTCTAGGACATCTTCAACGCTGAAGACTTCAAGAGAACGCATTACCCGGCCCTCTTAAGGGCCCCCATATCAGTAACTAATCTCTATTCAGAGCACCTTAACCGAGTTTGTAACGTCGTACGGCATTTACTTGAAGCCGGGGCGTTTACAAAATTGGCGACCGCGCCAGGATATTGATTATTTATCTGATTTTTTTTTGGGTATAAATAAATTGACTTTCTTCTTCATTTGTTTGGGATAAATCGACTAACATTTGCGTTTTCTTTACCCTGATCCTGGTTTTTCTGGGAATTTTGTTGGGCATATATTCGTGAATTTGTGGTGAGCATAATAATAATTCATTGGCACTAAAGGCCAACGGGGCCTCTGTTCGTCTTCCCTAAAGGAAAATTTCAAATTTTGGAAGCAGTGTGTTATTCTTGCTGTTGAAAATAATAATTCATTGGCACTAAAGGCCAACGGGGCCTCTGTTCGTCTTCCCTAAAGGAAAATTTCAAATTTTGGAAGCAGTGTGTTATTCTTGCTGTTGAAAATAATAATTCATTGGCACTAAAGGCCAACGGGGCCTCTGTTCGTCTTCCCTAAAGGAAAATTTCAAATTTTGGAAGCAGTGTGTTATTCTTGCTGTTGAAAATAATAATTCATTGGCACTAAAGGCCAACGGGGCCTCTGTTCGTCTTCCCTACAGGACAATTTCAATTTTTGGAAGGAGTGACGCTGTTCTGTGTTGAAATAATAATACATTGTCATCAAAGGCCATCGGGGCCTCTGTTCGTTTTTTCCTTTTGTACTGGACAATATCAAGCAACAGTGGAAGCTGTTTGTGGCTGACGGAGAGGAACAACAGACCGCAGGCACAAGGGTGCATCAGTATCGAGGAAACGTCTGGCGCAGGAAGTGTTAAGACCGTACTTTCTGCACATCAACGGCATCAACGGCGCTACAGGGAAGAAGCCAACTACAATCCGACATCCCCTGTCGACTCTTTCGTCCACGCCGAATTTTTCACATAGAGAACCAAACAGACAATGCCCGGTCGCTATCACCCAGCCTACTTGTTTGCATGACCCGGCCAAACAGCCAAACGAACTTCTGCACCTTCTTGATTTCAAAACTGGCGAAGAGTATATCTTAGACACAGGTGCGGCAGTCTCAGTTCTCAAAAAGGTGATTTAATGGCCGAGATGTCGCTAGAGCGTTCTTCTCGCAACAGCTACAGGCGAGTCCCATACCAACTTATGGCTGCCAATACCGCACACTCAACATAGGTCTACGACGTGAATTTTCCCACAACTTCATCATTGCCAAGGTCTCACATAATATAATAGGCGCTTGATTTCCTTCTAAAATTTCGGCTCATTGTTGATATTGCCAATCAAAAGATCATCGACCCTCTCCACCGGACTTGAACAAAGCTTTTGGACACTTGCCTCCGAGCGTTTGGGAGTTACAGGTCATATCAACCAACCCCAGTGCATCATTCAGCAGAGATATCAGCAGCTCTTCGAAAATATAAATCGCTTTCCGATCTTAACAAATCCGATCTGCGAGTCTCCAACACGATGCATCATATTGACTACAGAAGGACAACCTATTGCACTCAAGAAGCGACCACTAGCTCCTGCTAAGCTGAAAGCTGCCCAGAAGAATTCTCAAGGCTTTTGGAAGAGGAATCATCAGACCATCGAAAAGTTCATGGGCGTCACCACTGCGAATTAGTCTCAGAAATCAAACGGATCGTACAGAGCCTGTGGAGACTACCGTAAGCTAAATTCAGTGACAAAATCTGATGCATATCCTATTCCAAATATCAACACGATTACTTGAAAAACTCAACGGCAGCAATTTCTTCTCAGTAATTGACCTTAGACAAGCCTACCATCACATCCCGGTAGCACCAGAGGATATCGAGAAAACTGCTGTCTTCACTCCCATTTGGCCTTTTCGAATACCTTTACATGCCTTTTGGACTTAAGTGTGCTACACAGACATTTCAAAGATTCATTTACAACATACTTCGCGACGACTCTGCTTATTGTATGTCATATCTCGATGACATTATGGTATTCAGTCAGATCTAGAATCTCATGCAGAAACATCTACGAAATGTCCTCTCGCGCTTATCAACCACGGACTCAAGATCAACTGTGACAAGACGCAGATTGCAACTTCATCCGTCGACTTCTTAGGGGCATCGTATCACGGCCCAAGGTATTCAACCGTTGCCCGTCAAAGACGAATTCAATCAAGAATATCAAGTCACCAAGGACTTTGAGCGATTTGCAGAAAATCCTGGGAGTACTAAACTATTATCGCAAGTTCCTTCAGGCCTTTCAAAACAACTTTATCCTTTGTGCAGGCACCTGCGGAACCGAAAAGGACTTAGCAAGAATTCCATCATTGCTTGGTCATCCGAAGACGAGGAATTACTTCGACTTGCCATCAACTCGTTAGCAAATGCCACAATGCTAATGCATCCAGATTTCGAAAAGCCATTTCTACTCACGACAGATGCTACTGAATTCGCTATTGGAGCCACTTTGGAACAAGAGATCGACGGAGTTCGGGGAAGCCTATCAGTTTCTACTCGCGGCACTCTCCAACCAGTAGAAACGAGGTACGACACTTTCGGCCGAGAACTTCTCGCCATCCACGACGCAGTGCGCCATTTTATCAGCATCATTGGCAGTAGAAGATTTGTTGTTTTCACAGATCATGCACCACTAGTTAGCGCACTTCGAAAACGCAACTTCATCTATCGCCAAGTACCCTGCCAGAGTGGAATGACAGCTTTCTCGTCTAAGCGAATGGCAATTTGACGTCTTTTCACGTCAAGGGCAAACAGAACTTCATTGCAGATGCCCTGTCTAGGCCAGACGTCTCTACCACAACCACCTTCACCGTCACCATTCACTGTCAACTCCGTGGCACTCCGTGAACCTGCACCGCTAACGCCAACTCTCCTGCAAACTGAACAACGCGGTGACATTCACATTCAAAGATCAATAGCCCGTCACCCAACCAAGTTCATATGCCGTCTGTGGGAAAGGCTTACCAATTGTTTACTTCACGGGTACGCAGCCCAACAAGCCAGTTCTTCCGACCAGCCTTCAGAGGAAGGTTTTCGATTCAATTCACTCAATTTCTCACCCAGGAAGCCAAGCGACTGTCCGACTTCTTACAGATCGTTTCTGGGGTCACAGACTTAGGCAGAATGTTAAACGATGGGTCTCAGAGTGTGCAATTTGTCAGAAAAACAAGATCACACGACACACTCGTTCTAAGTTGCAACATTTTCGGTCTACTTCTTGCCTTAGCCATCGTCCACATCACGACATACTTCATCTGACAGAGGTTCAGGGGTTTCCAGCTACCTTCTAACTATGATCGATAGATTTACACGGTGGCCTGCGGCATTACCTTGGCACCATTTCTGCGAAGACGAAGTAACTAACGGTTTTATCTCTACATGGATATCCAATTACAGTGTTCCCAATGAGGTCATCACGGACAGAGCACTAGCTTCTCATCTGATCGTTTCAAAACAACCTTGCGGTACATGGGATGCATCTTACGCCAGACGACTGCCTACCATCCCCAAGCTAATGGCATGGTAGAGAGAGTGCGTAGGGAACTCAAAGCAGCTTTTAGCATCCCCGTCCATTAATGACAACTGGGTCGATGCACTACCTTTAGTTCTGCTGGCCATGCGTTCTCGTACTCGAGAATCCATTAAAACGTCTGCGCGTCACAACTCTTGTATGGCATGGATCTACGCCTGCCTAGTCAGCTCCCACGTCTACTACCGGCACAAGATGACCCACAAAACGAAGCTACCCACCTTCGACTTCATTTCGGTAACATGTCCGAACGGCAGCCGAGACACACGCCTCGTCCAGTCTTCGTTCACCCACAGCTCCACAGCTGCAAAGAGAGTACTTGTTCGCAACAATAATGCTGTTGCTACCACTACAACCGAAGTATCGCGGTCCTTACCCGATTTTACTAAAACAACCGAAAAATACTTCATCATTATGCAAGGCGCTACACCGACATCAGTAAGCATAGACAGGCTAAAGACCGTTTATCGAACCACCTGATCCTGAGAGCGTTCAACCTTCACTACACACGTCTCAGGCTCCGTCTGCCCACAATCTCAACCTGCTTTGTATAACGCGTAATTAATTTTTTTTAAACATTAACATTTTAACTATAAATTTTTTTAACCTTACGTTAATTTTCGTATTTGTCTCACGTGGCATAACCAGCTGTTCTTAGCTAACAATTGTGTAGCATTTTTGAACAGTTCTTTGGTATTATGCCATCTCTGAGGCAATGTTCGTGTACATATTTTTATGCAATTACCTTTAATTTTAATGTATATATATTTTACATTATAATGTATTTCTCACACATGACATTACACTGCCTATTTTTGTATGACCAGCTACTTAGAGCTAACGCTTTCGTGTAGCAACACTAAGTAGTGATCAGCTTCATATCATGGTACAGGCCACTTTCAATGCATATCTCAACTTATCATTCACAAAGACCACTCTACAAATGTCATAACCACAACGTCGAGCACTCTAGCTCCTTTGGTCGTATACAAACACATTGACAACGATCCAACCTGCTTAGGTTTTTAACTTAAACCTGGCAAATTCAGAGGCGATTTACCTCGAAATCTTCACGCTGCGGCTCCAAAAACTTACACTGCTCTATTTTGCCTCACGTGCTATGACCGTCCACTAGAGCTAACAATTTGTGTAGCAATTCCTAGTGGTTACCTGGCATCATATCATTGTTGAAGCAACCAACAAGCATATTTAAGCCCAGCACTTATGGTTCATCATATTTTTGCTTAACTTGGTTCGAGCTCTGTCATGCATTTCTTATCTAGCCTCGCAGAGAGGAATTTTTTTTTTTCAGAGAGGAAAGTGTTGTAACACGTTTAACCAATAGTATGCAAGTACACATATTGCATGCTATTCAAGCACGGTAATTTACCATGCAAGTCAGTTGTGGCCTTTGCCTTCTACCTGCTTCACGCGTGTGCGTTCTGTCGGTTGTCAATACGTGTGCGCTCTGTCGGCTGTCAATACCTACTCATCCTGTTGCGGGATACCGGAGAGACGAGCCAATTGAGTGCAGGACCTGCAGGACACCATCCACAACGCGATCACAGCTCAACCACGGGAGCAACAAATCAACCAGAGTCCACCCAAGGCTCTAGGACATCTTCAACGCTGAAGACTTCAAGAGAACGCATTACCCGGCCCTCTTAAGGGCCCCCATATCAGTAACTAATCTCTATTCAGAGCACCTTAACCGAGTTTGTAACGTCGTACGGCATTTACTTGAAGCCGGGGCGTTTACACTATGTTAATATATAAAATATACGTTTGTTTACGAATATAATTTTTAAATTTTTAAAAATATATACATAAATCAGACACTTTGGTTTAAATTCATTACCACCAACCATCATCACCGCCATCTCATAAAACGACATCTGGTGATATTTGTAATTCCCATGCTTTGGCTGTCGTCTAACTTTGGGAATATTCTTTGTACAAATCCTTTTGTGAATTTATATTGATTAATTGTGTCTGATTTCAGATATCTGTATTTTGGCCTGACATGCGTGGACTTCTCTGGAAGATTGTCTGAAACGCAGAGAACTCCCCATTGTAGCAGCCGTATAAGGGTTTCGTTGCAAAGCTCCGCGATGTGTCTTTAAATGGCACATTAAATTTGAAATCCGTGTTTGCGACAACAGAAGAGAATAACAATGCAGCCGGTCTAGACGGTTAGAATCTGCTTAAGCCGAGATCTTGAGCTGGTCATTCCATCAATATATATATATATATATATATATATATATATATATATATATATATATATATATATATATATTATCGGTTTAATATAAACATCACAATCAAACTCAATCAGACTTTAGTTAAGAAATTGCGAATCTTTAAGTATGAGTGACTATTGTTCGATCTGTAAATAGAAGAAAAGTATGTACAAATTTCAAAATGACCTTATTAAATACTAACGCGCCTGTAATATAATTTTCTTTATACCCACACTATGCTTAAACGTATCGCATTCTTATTATATATATATATATATCTCAGTTACTGATTTTAAATTTGGCAATATCTTTTGTAATAAAATATTGTTTAAAATTATTTTCTCATTCCCATATGCAAGGATAAAATGTTTCTTACAGTGTAAGAGCTATTTATTTCGTATTTCCTACAACAGTATCGAAAAATTTATATAAGTATATATTTTCGGCAAGAAAAGAGATATAATGTACAGAAGGAGAAAGAAAAATATGGAAGTTCTCCAGTATTTTCGCGCAATAATTAATACTGAATTCGGCCTCAATATTCGTTTATACTTTTATGCTTAATTCCAGTTAAAATTTGACAATCCGTAAAGCCTACCAAACTGCCATTTCAGTTGTGTAATACCTTTGTATCATATAGGCAATATTTGGTGAACATACCTATACGGATTGAGTAATATTTAACATACGTCTTAATATACTATTTTTCTTCACTCAGGATTTTACCTAAACTGTAAATTATGTGTTGCAAACCACTAAAAAAACAAATTTATGCCTCCTCATTTAATTAGCAGATGTAACCATTTTTGCTTTTCTTTATCGAAGAAGAAAATACGTATGAAATATTTCTTTAATTTAAAGAAATTGTTCTACTTTGACCATGAGAAAAGAACAGTAGAATATTTTATAGCCATTTGCTACTTCTGCTACTTCGGAAAGTCCCTGATTATAAATAATTATTTTTTCCTGCATTATATGCGTGCTTTCTTTACTCCCGCCGGTAAATTACGGTTTAGGTTGTAATTTTGTCGATTTTCACTGCACGTATTTGAAAATATCAATTTCTCTATTTTTATTTTCATGTGAATCGGCAATATGATGATACGCATTCAAAAACCTCATGTCTGTGCGTATATGGCCTCTAGTTTTTGCCACTGTCTCGTTCTGCATATTGTTATTCTGGTGGTTTGCGTGTTGATCTCTGTCTTCTATCCAAGTATTGGCACGATAATTCGGTAAATATTTATATTAGCGAAATATTTTTTTACCTCGTTAACTTTAATAAATATTTAAATAAAATGACAATATTAAATCATTGGTTCTATTTTGTTACCAAAACTATGTAAAACTCGTTTTATTATGGTTTTAATGTTTAATTTTTTTTACCATTATTATTGATAACAAACAGATTCAAGTTGAAAAATTATTTCTTTCAAATCGAACAATGCTAACTTTATACATCTTCGTGTACATATAGAAACTAAAAGATAATTGAAACCGATGACTTTCGACCAAACGCTATAATCCGGTATTTGATTTAAGAGAATGAAAGTTTACCCCTTTTCATACCCTAAAGAATTATAACTCTCGTTATCTTGTTTAGACAATGTAAAAAAGTGCAAAAATATTTCATAAAGGGTGAGATTTATTATGCAGAATTTAACTGAGAAATAACCAAACACGAACCGATACAAATTGTGAGTCGCATCACTGAATGTTTGCCAATGTAATCAATATTATTCTTCAGTTTGGCTCACTAATTCCAAATTTTGTCAAAAATAGGCATTCGTACAATATATTTTTAAAGATGCCTGTAACACATTTTGGAAAAGCCTGCTTGATTAAATTGGCCTTTATGGTAGTTTGTTAAAAAAAATTGTAAAAATACACGCTTTTCTCATTTTACCGCTGCATTTTCCACGTCAACATCGTGTTTTGCTAGTGGGGTCAAATTTTTGGATATAAAATAAGTGCTAATCAAGCTTCTTTTACCAGTAAAAAATATATGTTTACTTATTATCAGTAACACGTACTGATGCATTCCAAGCCCTATTGGTCACTTTAAGACCACAACAAAATTCTCATCAACGAGGATCAAAGCCATATATATATATATATATATATATATATATATATATATATATATATATATATATATATATATATATATATATATATATATAACATGTTAAAAACCTGGGATGTGTGATTAGTTGACGACAATCAAAAATTTTTAATCGTGTCATTAAGTGAATTTGACATTATGTATGTGGCGTTGTACATTTGAATAGATAAAAGTTGAAAACGTTAAATTAAGAAATTTTCATCAAATACACAGCAATAAATGGCTGTATTTAGCTTGAAGCTAATGTCTACCAGCGATTCTATCGAATAATATCTCTATAGTATAAATATAACTGGCGAAAAGGAATTCCTGCCTACATTGCGCTAAGCAGTCGGCAACTCACAAAAAATTGTTTAGAATCGCAAATTGCTATGAATAACCAACAAGAATTGCTATTTTTCCTTTCATTGAAAAATATTGCAAACCTGATACGCAGTCGATTTCTTTGAAAACGTATTAATGTTTTTTCATAACATTTTGGCGAATTGTTGAAAACTAACTATTTTGAACTCATATATTTAAAACTTAGACACATTTTACAGTTGAATTAAATTTTTTTACTTAGCCATTAGAACTTTAATCGAATGAACATTGATTTCGTGGGCAGTGATAACAATTACTATAATCAAGGTTGCGATCTTCATATAAACACCTGACATGTTATTTACATACATTTAGCAGTATAACCTAAGGATTGTATAGTGTTAAAAGGCAATTCATTTAGTAAAACGTAGATTATATTAGAATTAAGGCCTTGAAATAAAGTTATGTTGTAATGAAATGTAATATATGCGACAAAAGAAATTAAAAAGAAGCATAATAAATCAAACTCCGGATATGATAAAGTAGATAATAATTTCAGACACTGAACATGTTTATGGAAAAGTAATAAAAAACTGAATGAAATGAAAGAAACCTTGAACATTCTGTAATTGAAATAAGTGCAAGAAATAATGAGATTTAAGTAGAGATAAAATTCCTTGATTTTCAGTATAGTTAAATTGTTATTAACTGAATAATAAACATGAGCTGTTGCATTATTGTTAACGCAATGCAAACTAGCTTTACTCGTTTGCGTATTCAATTTCGTTCTGAACTAGGCGTAATTCCTATGTTTCTTTAATTTTATAGTTTTTTTATCACTGTCTCTCCAAATAAAAATTTCATACAGCATTTCTTACCGTATGCTAAAAAATGTTGAATATTGGACGAAATATCTTTTACTAAATTTAGCATTCATTACAGTTTACCTCGATTTTATTTCGAACAATTCTCTATATAATTAAACAATCATTGATTTCCCGTTCGTGATACCACTTATTTAGGTCTAGTTTGCGAGCTTGATATAAACATTTATCTCATTATATGTATATGTCAGTATAAATTACGCATTGTATAAAATATCAAAGGCGGTTCTTCCAGTAGACCGTTTTCACCTTATAGGGAACGTCGTGAACAGGGCTCGAACTTAGAGGCTGTGATTTTGGTCATAACGCCAGTCTCACGCATACTAAACACGATTTTAAATTAGATAATAACTTACATATTTGATTAGCCTTTCCTTCGGGTAGCTTCTTTGTGGCATCTCTGCAGACATAAATTTCTCTTTAGCCATCCCAATATGTAATTATAGAGCGTATACCATGTTAACTGGCAAATGATACTGAAATGAGTATTTATGTAATTGAAAAATTACTGATTGCGCGGGTGGCGAAAAAAATTTTAAAAATCAAGTTTGCGAGCTTGATAAACACAAATCTTAGTATATATATATAACATATATATATATATATATATATATATATATATATATATATACATATATATATATTATATATATATATATATATATATTTATATACATCCGTCAGTATAAACTAAGAATTAAAAATTGTAGCAAAGGCAATTTATACAGTAGACTAGTTTTGTCCGTATTGAGAACTCTTCAAATAGTGTCAAAATACATGTTTCTAAATATAATGTAAAGTAAAGGTGGGCTGCTCGAAATATTTTCTGACAAGATCAAACCATTTTGGCTAATGTTTGAAAACTGTTTTTACTCAAACGGTTAGTTACAAAAATGAAGCATAATCACTGTACGCAAATTATCTTTTTAAAAAACCTACAACCCTTTTTGTATTAATTACGAGTTCAGCTTTAGCATTTTGTATCTTAATGCAAGATACTTAAAGCTCACACAGACAACTTAAGAAGAAAAGTGTTGCACTCGTGTTTGTCTACACAAATGTTAGTTTTTCAACAACAGTTACTCAACTTTGGCATATTGTTTGTGACAGAACTCGCTTCTCTACCGAAGAAAGAATGAGTTAACGAAAGACCTACTAATTATTTGGCGTAAAGTTCACATTCTATGCAATTTGAAGTGCATGTCTCGGTCTAAAGGGCTAACATACGCGTGGCGTTGTAGCACAGCGTTAGTCGTCTAATTAAGCGTCAACTTGATAGCTGTCACCATGCCTGATCTATCTGAATAAACTCGGAAGTACACTAAAACTTGTAAAAGTATGACCTTATATGTAATTCTTTAAATAAGGTTTACGGAAGATTGAAGAAAACCATATCCTTATAATTTACCAGTCAAGCATCATGGCATAAACATAAATGAGATATGATGTGCGATTGATTTATAAAAATATAAATGGTGCTTATTTCAAAGTCAACCTCTGTTTAAATCTTTATAAATGTCATTTGAAAATCATTGAATACGCGAGTGTTGGTAACAATTCTTTGAATAATGTTTGCGAGCTGGACGTAAACACCACTCCCGTTGTATTTAACCAGATGTCGATTAATATAGCAAATCTAAAACGGGATTGGTGTTTACTTCAAGCTTGCAAACTTGAATTAAATAATTGTGCCACCACTTACGTAATTAATGGTTTTTTAATTTTATTTCCTATATATATATTTGGCGAAAGCTGCAAAATTTTTTTGTTCGTGACCGCATAAAAATTTGCAGCCGACATTTCCAGTCAAATTCAATGTATGCGAGACCAATAGAGGTGAGAGTTGCATATATAATATAGCTTTCCATATATTTAGATTACTGTTTGATCCTCGCTTGTCAGTCTGCCGTCGTGCTCTGATGATGATCATGGAAGGTCGAAACGCGTCAGTACGTGTGAATGACGGTAGTTTTGATACGTTGTTCGACAACTGGTTAGATACAACGAGATTGGTGTTTACTTCAAGCTCGCAAACCTGATTTAAAGAAATCTAAATGCCAGTCACACAAAAGATTAATGATTCGTTGAACATTTGCCTCCATTCTGCGAGTCACCTGTTTGAGTAAAACGCAACGCTCATTTACCGTTTTTCACTCCAAGGACAGTCGTAGCTGCCCCATCACGACTTTCAACTTATTCTATAGCAGAGAATCTTGCCTAAAGAATAGAATAACCGACAAAAAATGATTTCACAATTTAAAAAATCTATTTAGTTATATTTTACCTTACCAAGCTTAAATACATGGAGAGCGGAGAATTTTCCATTGACAACAGCATCTATATTGTGAACTCTCGAAAAAGAAAATTTGGCTCGTAATGGCATGGCAATATGAAAGAACAATAAAACAAAAGACAATAATTGTAAAATAATTAGCCGCTGCTATATTATATTGACGTTTGTTGAATGAAACATTTGGTTTACTTTTATTATGTTCACAATTCACTTTTGCTTTTTTATCTCTTTCGCTTTTATTATTTGTTACCTGTTGATGTCCAAAAATGTTTGGGTTTAGCCTACACCAGAAATTATCGATGGTGTCTGTGTGCAGATTAACAAGTGCAAAACTGCCTTGTAGGCTAACTTATTATGATAAGCTTATTAAATGAAGAACTTATTCTTAGCGTGTATTAAAATCGAGTTTGACTATCTTTTGCTGTCGAATCTTATTAACGACATTCAACGATCGGTGATCAACATCTTCGGCGTCTTACATTTAAAAAAGTGTCAGTTTTCTTCCCTACTGTCAACTCAACCTCGTTGTTTAATGATTTAATCTTTGTGTACTATCATATAAATGAATATGTCATGCGATGTCTCGAATTGAAGCTTAAATAAATAACGGCATCATTGGGCTTACTTTTAAATAAAATCAACTTAATGGTAACATAGCAAATCATATGTCAAAATTATTGTTTAACTGGTTCATGGACGACTAAGGAATGTTCCCAATTAAAAATTAAAAATGATTAACTCGCATTGATGCTTAAGTCTGCTGCTTTCTAGCGATACATCAGTGGAAGTCAGCAAAATGCACTGTCTTTTTGCCTCTAAATTATTCGCGGAAACTAAAATCAGTTTTGAGCATTGTACACACTGCTGTTCATACGTGGACTGTAAATAGGTAACTCAAACCTCATTAGAATCATACCTTTGCGTTATTTTAACCTGTGTGTATTCTCCCGTTTCAATGTGAAATAAGTTATTTTCAAGTATTCTTTGCCTAGCACATTCATGCGCATATTTGGTTTCTTAGCTGCCAAAAATCTATAAATTTTAGTTTACATTATTGTGGCACATTCATGTATAATCCTTGGCAAATCGAAAAGCCTGTTGAATAGAACAATGTGGCATTGAATTGTAAAGCGCGTGTAGTAAAATGTTAAACATACTTTTTTGTGTTATTGAAGCCCCGTAACCTCCCCAGTTGTGCACACTGAAAAAAATTTGAGAAAAACACATTCGTTATCGTTAGAACTATCAAATTCTGCTAACTTGTAGTGCTTCTCTTAGTTACCCCTATTTGTCTCTAAAAATTGTTATTTGATATAGTTTATTATAACGTATTTTCATACTCCGATTACGGATTAAGATACTTATTAGTTCCTGCTTAAATTTTTGCCACTGCTGTTAACTTCACCAAGCCTGCTTTTATACCTACCTGTGCCATCACTTCAGTTTGGTGGTAAGTTTTATAAAAAGGACCACAATGGGTTAGTTAGTGACGAAAACCGATGTTCAGTTTATTGAAATTCTATTTGACCGGATATTGCAGAGTTATCAATTACCATCTTACATCATTTATGCTCATGTTTTTGATGCATGAAACATCAAAGTGTATTTCTATGTGAAAATTTCTTTTTATATTCCGAAAACTTACTCCTTCTAGTTTACACATCATGAATTGTAAAATAAAAACTAGTAATTTTTTTCATCTATTTTGCTTTCAACTTTGAACTAAACCTTGCCACTTTTTATTCTTTTTTTTCACCTACCCAGCTTTAGCGGATCATTTGCTGGTGTCATCTATTTGTATACCCTGCCATCACTCGTCTACCTGATGAGTGAGCGTGAGTTAGCTAGCTGTGGTGCCAGAGGCCCTATTGTGGTCAGAAATGGCCGTATTGTCTTCCGAAAACCACGAGCACGTATTTCATATCTGACTGACATTAGTGGTAAATCTTTGGAAAAAGAGAGACCAGGTGTGTTTTATGTTCAATTTCTAAAATAATACCAATACACTACATATAAAATAATTTATTTTTTCATCTTTTGCGCACTCTTGTAGCAAATTTTGAGATTAATGCACTCAGTTTAAATTTTGAATAGTATAAATAACAGTAGGCACACGAATGTTGTAAATTAAAATATTTTCTTGTTTTTTTATATTTATTCGATCTCATATAAGAAATTATTGCTTATTACTGTCTATATAATCGGTGTCTTTGCTTTCATTTTACAAACTTAAATTCATCTTCAATTTTGTAATAATTATTTAGCCCCTAGTAACAAGTTAGTTCAAATATGACCACAGGGACAAACCAGACAGCATGAACGGAAGGTATTATCTCGTGCACATTAGCTTCATGCGTACAGGCGACTCATCAGTAGAAGTCGGTATTACGCCTATACCCACTATATATTTTGGTGAGGAATGTAGGAAAATAGGACGGAACAAAATGTTATTCAAATGTATAACTCACTATATATTATATATATTCCGAGTCTGTAAAGGGTACAAACTTTATGCCTATTGTGTCGTTACTCGATAAAAACATTATGGTAGCGAAATGGTACGCGGTAATAAAACTATGATTGCCGAGTCGGTACATGGTAACAAAACGATGGATTTCAATGTATGCTAAATTGCACCAAAATTGGGATGTTCAACTATTTATGAACACCTGTTCCTCCAGAAAATCCATTTACTCTGGCCTCGATCGATATCAGTTATCACATTTCGTGGTAATCATTAAATACATAACTGTTAGATATTGTTTATGGAGAAACACCATATATATGCAATTATGGGTTAGGAGTTGCGCACCTAGTAACAAATTAGTTTAAATATGACCAGAAGGATAAACAAATTCAGCATGAACGGAAATTATAATCTCTTGCACATTCGTTTCACGCTTACTGGCAACTAATCCAATTTTTGTTATTGGCGTTTTATCTAACTCCAAAATTATTTTTATTGTGTATAAATCAATCAAGGAAAATTAAATAACGATTTAATATTTTTGTATTTTCCTTAACATTGTTTTGCATGGCTTCTGTTATAAAAAGTAAATTGAATGTGTTTTAACATTTATCGGCAATGCTTGCGGGATATTTATTTTTCAAATAAGAGAAACTTTTATTCCCAGAAATGTTTTTAAAAACACATTATATGCTGCACAGAAGAGCTTTTGCTTCACAATATCGCCTGCTTTACAAGAGATATAGACAAATGTTACTTATTTAGTTTTAATAGTAACAACGTTTCAGATATAATGTATAAAAAATGATGTATTTAAGTCTAGAAAGTTTAAGCGGAAGATACATAACAAAAGACAGTTTTGCGTGTGGCTTGGAAAGTCCAATCGTAATGCCAATAGACGATAAAATGGAGTTTGTTTGTAAAATTTGTGGTTAACTTGTATTTATTTCAACGGGCCCAAAGAAGAATCATGCTTTTAAACATGAATTTTATTAAAAATTTAAAAGCAATTTATTGGGACGTCGCATTTTACACTGGATAAAATATGTTTACCCACAGATAAACGTGACTCCAATCAGATTTTTGACACGCCAAGTGAATTCAATCTTTCACGTTATTTGCTCAAGTATGAATGTCCGCTGATGTAATTCCAATCGTATATAATGCCTGCTCCAGATCGCTGTGGAATTTTGGATTTTTACACCAGGTAGAGGAAGTTTTGTGGAGAATGTAATTAAAAATGTGGCAAACACAAAGTTTGTGAACGCCAAAACGGAACTTAATCTATCGTTTATGCAGATTCAGTACAAGATTGAATTAATTGTTCGTCAGGGCCCAAACCAATTAAGTGGGTGCAAAATAAGATTGATGTTGTATATAAATCTCGAACTATCATTGTCTGTCCTGTGAAGAATTTTTCTTGATTTATGCATTGGCTAGGTATGTCAGCATGCTTCTATATTTAGAGGCCATTGAAATAAACAGACATTAACCAGAACGGTGCAAGCAGTAAGCTGTCGGATACTTTTCACAACCAGGTGTTCTAAATCAGCCTAAAAAGTGTAATTCAGAAGTATTGCCAGCAATGCAAATCTACCAAAAGCGTAAGCAGCGCAGTTGGTGTTCACTGCCATGTAGAAACATCAATTCCGACACGTCATTTTATTTGGGGATTTGCCTGTAGTTTGAGGTTTTTTGGCGCATATATTCACAAAAGTGTTCAAATTTACAGACTGGGGAAAGCTTGTGCTATTGACAATAATCGAGTTGTATCTGTTCATTAATGTCTCCAAGTTAAGATAGATAAGTCGCTTCAGTGCAACAGCGACAATTTAATGGATAAAAGTCCGCAATTTAAATCAACTGAAATTAAACAATTGTGTCGCTGTTTGTGGCTGGACTATTCGCAATCGGCAACATATCATTGGCAGACAAATTAGACGATGGAACGCGTGCATTGGTTATTGAAGGAAGTACCGCGTTGTTTGTTTCAGAATGAGCGCGGTACATGGTAGAATAGATTGCACTTAGCTGAGCGAGCGATGTGGATCATAATACATACCGCAACCGGATTTGCTCTGGCGACATCGGTATAAAGTTTCGAGTTTTATTTGCCAAGCAAGCCGTTTTTACAAATAAACAATGCCCAATATCAGCTTTTTTACCTCATTTTCGGATTGCGTACCGATGTGTTTGAATCCGCTGTCATCATGATTTTCCCAAATATTTCGATATCCATGTACGGATGTCTTTTTCAATGGGACGCACATCACACACCAAGTTGACAATCAGTATGTCAGTATGTCAACAGTAGATTCAAACATTTCGGTACGCAATCCGAAAATCAGGTAAATGATCTATTCCCTGTCGCGCAACATGTTTCTTTTAAACCCAATATCAACGGCCGGAATTGATGAAGCGTGTTAAAGCGTGGATTAGCAAATTGGTGTTGCATCAACGTCTTGTCTATCGCAAACATACCAACCGTACTCAACTGAGGCCTGGCAACTTATTGGTGATATCTAAATTTGAATCAAAATTATTGCAAACCTTCAACAGTGGTCCATATATGGTGTACAGAATGAATGCAAAGCAAATATAACCGACGTTCTATTACCTGCGGTTATACGATCCATTGATTTGGGTGATTGAATAGAGTAGTGGATTCTTCATCTGAAAATGAGAGAGGTGTTGCAGATATATAGATACCTGCTATTCTATCCGTCTACGGCAGACCATGAATCACTACGATACGGATGATTGGCGAATAGGATTAGAAGGCAATAGACAGTAGTGTAGATGATCTTTATGTGAGAACATATATCATAATTAAGAAGGAAATAAATAAGTATTTAACTATTTTTCGGTTAGTTAGATTTAGTGCTAACGTTCTTGATTTATCTGTTTAAAATGTTAGATTGTGTATATTTTGTTAATTAATTAATATTAAGAGTATTTATTTGTAGCAATGCAAATATATCACAATGACTATCATACTTAATTAATGGAAAATGACAGATTAGTTATATTTTATTTATTAGAAAAATAAAATATCATTAATACAATATCAGATCTAATTTAAATATACTTAATTAATCGAAAATGAGAAATATGTTATATTTTATTTATTAGAAAAATAAATAGTCCATTAATGAATCATCAAATATAATTAAAATATGGATTGAAAGTCTCTAAAAAATTGCATAATATTTATATTATTGAGCAATTTTAGAAAACACAATAGCAACTTAGCGTTTTAAATTCCGCTAATATTATATTAAACAATTATTAAGCTAGAAGTAAACACCAATCCCATTATATTTAACCAGTCGTCGAACAACATAACAAAACTACCGCCAGCCGCAACGCACTGACGCGTTTCGACTTTCCTTGATCATCATCAGAGTACAACGGAAAACTGACTATCGAGGATCAAACCGCAGTGAATATACATGGAAATCAAATTTAGATATTTGATTGATTTAAAGAATTGTTACCACCACCCGCGCAAACAATTATTGTTAAATTGTATTGCCTATATATGTATATGTGGCGAAAGCTAAAAACAGTTTATGTTCGTGACTGCATGGAAATTGTGCAGCCGACATTTCCAGTCAAGTTCAATGTATGCGAGACTGCTAGAGGTGAGAGCCGCATATCTAAATTTGATTTTCATGTATATTCACTGCGGTTTGATCCTCGATAGTCAGTTTGCCGTCGTACTCTGATGATAATCAAGGAAGGTCGAAACGCGTCAGTGCGTTGCGGCTGGCGGTAGTTTTGTTATGTTGTTCGACGACTGGTTAAATACAATGGGATTGGTGTTTACTTCAAGCTCGCAAACTTGATTTAAAAATTGTTACCACCACCCGCGCAAACAATTATTGTTAAATTAATTAGCTTATAATATATATAATGTAGCTAGTTAAACGGAATATAATTAAATGAACATTGGTTATGTGGGCGGCGATAACAATTATCTAAATCGAGGTTGTGATCTTGATAAGAACACCTGTCCAATTATATATATATATATATATATATATATATATATATATATATATATATATAATGGGCACTATAGAATATAGAAGCGCTAATTCCTCCAGTAGACCGATTGCGTTCTTATTAGGAACTTTTAACGTGCTGCCTAGATTTATCCGCAGACAGGGCTCCAACTTGGACACGTCTACTTCGGAATATGTTGCTTAAAATAATAAGCGGTAACTACGGATATATTGGCGCTGGAACTGATATTACTGGGTAAAACAAATAGCAAATCTCTACTTCCGTAAGAGTCACTCGTTGAATCGAATATTCATTTTAGAAATGATGAAATCAGTATCTCTCATTCACAAATCGCAGCAACATACAGAAAGTTTCGCAGTTGTGCAATCGTTAGCCTTGTTTTAAAAATTTATATAACACTACCATTTTTGCGAGCCGATTACTTTATTTTCAGAATGTAGTACAATAGTTTTTTTTAATATCTATGAGTATACTTATTTTTATTTTGCGATTTTATCCGCATTCCTCATTTTCCCATCGTGCTCTGATGATGTCCATATAAGTTTGAACCTAAAAAGGAGCTGCTACCACAATAGACGGTTGCGGGACAATCGTTATCAATCGTAGGACGGTAAAATCTTGATTCCTTTACATTTCCAGTTACATAACTTGCCTTTTTTAGATTGATTGATTAGTTTTCACTGGTCCCGTGACTCTGAAGCTGTCTTATCACTGCTTGTCAGAAAATATTTGTGAATGATGATTTGCCGATTTTTTCAGAATTTTCTGGATTTCAAATCCAGTCCAATTTTCAGAGTTGACATCATATTCACAGAAAAAACTTTTGTTTAGCGTAAAATCCTCATTCAAGCAAACATTTCATAACAAGTAGTGCAAGGACGGTTTCACAGTCACGGGACCAGTGAGAACCCATAAGTCAAATAAAAAACAAGCTGTGCACATGGTAATGTAAAAAAATCAATAATTTACCGACCTAGGAGTGCTACCAATAGTCCGGCAACCGTCATTTGTGGTATCTGCTCGAACGATGAAAGCACTACGCAAGCGCAATTTTCTTTTAAGAAATATATTAAAATAAATGTTATCTCCACCCGCGGAATCATTATTTAATTAATGTATGGATGTGTCTAAAGTAGAAAAACGGTTATGGTTCTGACTATACAGTATTTGAGATATCCTTTCTTGTAAATTTTCAGAGAGACTATGTATGCGTTGTGGTTCAGTCGTCGGTAGTTAGTTTGTCAATGTAATGTGATTTTTGGTTTAATCGTTTAAAACTCATCAGTACGTGAAACTGACGAATGATTTACTGCTTAGATTTACACTTTTTATCAAATAACATGGGATATTAACAATAAGTTCCATATTCCGATTTTATTTATGTTATATCATTGATGATTCACAAAAAGATAACGATAAAATTTGAATAGTGTTCTCTTTTTATCTCATATCTCTAAGCTAGTTACTAGTTAAAATTACCTGATCTGCGTTTTACTAACGCAGCTTTCATTGTTCCAGTAAATTTTTTTTCTTTTTTCATAATATTTCGATCTACCTTACCGTAGATCTTCATCAGATGCAATTCACGAAACAAATGAAGCAAATGTGTTATTTCCTCTAGTCATAATATTTATATACCACAGACTGACCTTTCATTAGATATTCGCGTATCACATGTGTGTGTGTGTGCATTTTTATAACCGTTGTTTTCATCTAACTAATTTAGTTACTAGTTAATTCTTATCTTTCATGTAAACCCATATTTATGTGGTCTTCTGAAACAAATTATGTATAAAAATAATCCAGAATAGAGTTTTAAATGACGGAGACTCATATTTAAGCTGAATAAATGTACATTTTTGCTCTAACTGAAAACCTTTATAGAATTTGTGGATATGCGTTCGCATTTTTAGATTTAACTACATTTTACCAAATTGCATGTATACATTTTACATACAAACTACCATAGTTCATCTCATCCCAATTTCACGGAACACATAATTCGTTATTGTTTTTGTTTCTTACCATCTGTGCTTGATCAAGCCCGCTTTATTTTAATATCCTTTCACAAATATTTTAATTTAAAAATATATTTTACAAATAATTAATTTATTACGAAATCTGTCTACTATTTTGAATAGGAATAATAATAACCTAGGTTGACTTTCTACTTATAGTAGACTTATGAAATGCCATAAAAATAACATTTAGTTTATGAACTCGTCATTCGAAATCCATGGCTGTAAAATGAAGATGTTGACGTAGTTGATAATTTTGCCTATCTAGGCAGCTTTATCAATAACTCAGGCAATGTGACTCACAACCTTAGTATGATGATAGCGAAAGCTAGAGTTAATTTGTCTACTTTGAGAATCTCAGTCTATGTTACAGCAACTTCACTTGCAGGTTCGCTATATGCCATTGACACTTTGTTTACCGGAGTCAAAGATCTTATACTTGCCTTGAACTACTTTTCTGTTTTAATTATTAGTTCCGGCAGTTAAAAAATTTATCATTCATTTAATTTATAGTTTTAAATATTTTAATTGTCGATCCGTGGCGGTGAAGCAACAGTTATTAAGTCTGTTGTACCGCTCTCTGTGATAATGGTCCTGCTGAATCTGATGTTGATAATATTGTTGATGATCACAATGATGATAATGATAATGCTAAAGATGATGTTTATGATGATGATGATAATGATAATGTTGTTGATGATGTATTTATAGTGGTAACGCCAAGAACGATGATGATCATTTCGATGATGATTGATGATGATGATGATGATGATGATGATGATGATGATGATGATGATGATGATGATGATGATGATGATGATGATGATGATGATGATGATGATGATGATGATGATGATGATGATGATGATGATGATGATGATGATGATGATGATGATGATGATGATGATGATGATGATGATGATGATGATTACGACAAATTACAGTTAGTTTACATTCACGTTTGATTATTAATGCCTTTTAGGTTCATACGCCTCAACTGCAGTTGCTACCATTACAAGGACCAACAGTACTGCATCAGCTATGTCCTATGCTCAGCTAAACTCTCAAAAAGTGCATAGCCATTTATCTATGCTATATCAAAATTTGCTGTACCGTCTGAGTTCTGCAAATATTAAACATCGTCGACGTTACCAGCAAACCTTGACAGAGAGTTCAAAATTTAAAGAGGATGGAAAATACACCTCCACTGAGCACACACCGCTGTTGAGCACTGGTGCGTATGCCACATTGAATACTCCGTTCGCACAGACTGAGGACAGTGGTCTGGGCAAAAGCTTGCTCCGTACCTGTATTTCTCACCAGAACAATGACCATATAAGGGAAACATGCACTTCGTGTCAACTAACAGCCTCTATCAATGCGGATAAGACTTTGGCCTCAGCATTTGTGGAAAAGGAAGAGACTACTTTTGACAGTACAAAGTATAATGGTAATAATACGGAAGATGATGACGATGATGACAACGAAAATTCTGACGATGAGAACGACACTGACGAAAATGAGAGTGAAAGTAGTCTGGTACCCATGAATGCCAGTTATATGTCACCACTTCCACAGGAGGCCCAAAACAATCACGACGAAAACAAACAATCGATCACGAAACCGAATGGATTTTTTGCAACGACGACTACGCAGCAGTCAGACGTAAAACGATGCAGCAAAGCTTCAAGTGGTCACAACAGGGTAATTTTGTGCTTCTCTACACTAAGGAAATATCTTTTTATTGCTCACTTATACATCAACGTTGCAAATGTTGTGAGAAACATAAGACCTAAATGGATAAAATTTGTATTCCTTGCTTCTTAAACTGGTTTCGAACTCCTGAAACTTCTAGGTGACGCAGACACAGCATTTAATGCTTAATATTTCAATACTTTGCGGTTTCACTTATCATAATGACGATTGTGCGGCAAAACACAATATATCGAGTATTCAGATAATCACTATAACACACTTGAGGCAGTAAGCACTGAACCTTAGTTTACTTCTTGTTATTAATTAAGTAATTTGGTTTATTAGACTTGATGTTCATATGACCCATACACGTACATCTGAACTTATTATTCTTTAAATCAAGTTTGCGAGCTTGAAGTAAACACCGATCACATTTTATTTAACCAGTCGTCGAAAAACATAACAAAACTATCACCATTCGTAACGCACTGAGGCGTTTCGACCTTCAATGATCATCAACAGAGTAGGACGGCAAACTGACTAGCGCGATTTGATCCGCATTGCATATATATTGAAAGCAAAATTAGATATGCGGCTCTCACCTCTAATGGTCTTGCATACATTGTACTTGACTGCAAATGTCGGCTGCACAATTTCTATGCAGTCACGGACATTAACTGTTTGCAGCCTTCGCCACACATAAATATATAATGACAATTGCGCGGGTGGTGGTAACAATTCTTTAAATCAAGTTTGCGAGCTTGAAGTAAACACCAATCCCATTTTATTTAACCAGTCTTCGAACAACATAGCAAAACTACCGCCAGTCGCATGCACTGACGCGTTTCGACTTTCCATGATCATCATCAGAGTACGACGGCAAACTGACTAGCGAGGATCGATCCGCATTGCATATATATAAACGTAAAATTAGATATGCGTCTCTCACCCGTAATTGATTTAAAGAATTTTTACTACCACCCGCGCAATTGACTGTATAAATGTATGTGTGGCGAAAGCGTCAAACATCAAACTAACAAGAATTTGATTCAGAAACAGATCAAAAGTAATTCATAGAAAGGTTCAAATTAAGAAAGTACCAACTAAAAAGGATATCCGCATAACAATGAGAATCACACGCGAAACCCAACTTCCTATAGTTAAGAGATGAACTACATGTATCGAAATCAAATGATAACTGACTAAACTTTCCGCCGCAGCAAATTTGATGTTTGCTGAAGAACGCACCAGTAAACATGATATTGGTTTTGCAGTAGAATTGAATTTGATACATTTAACAATTTCTAGTCTAAATAATCCAAAATATTTATATAATAAAATCCATCCATTATGCATTAATTCAATATATATATATATATATATATATATATATATATATATATATATATATATATATTAATCATCTGTGCAAACTAGACAATGCAGTAAGTAATAAAGAAAACGTCATCCAGTAGACTCGTCTTGTTCTTATTAAGAATGCGTCAAGTATTGCCCGGAATTTGCCGCAGACGAGGTTCGAAACGAGGCCTATTTTCAGCGCAGACCGTGGATTATATTTTCTGCACCATCCATTCTGGATTTCACAAGCAATTTTAAGTTATACAACAACTTTTAATCTCGTTTAGCATGTTCATCAGCTGGAATCTGTTTAGAATTTCTTATGACCTGATATTAAAAATTGTCAACCCTGGTCTGTCGTTATGCAAAAAACACTCTGCCACAGGCGGAGGTTATAGTGAATTGGTAGGATTTTTATTATAATGGTTGTGAGTATAAAATGAAAATTTAATCAGGCACTAAAGACAATTCATCCAGTCGACCCGTTTCGTCCTTATTTGGAACTCATCAAGTACTGTTTAGATTTTGCCGCGGACAGGTTTCGAAATTAAGCAGATTTGGACCTGTGACTACTGCCACACACCTGTCGCATTCTACAAGAAAATGTACACTATCTACCAGCTTTCCTTTTTGGTTAGACTTTTCTTCAGATGGAGCCAATTTGAAATGTTCTACGATCTGCATTTCTAGATATTCACCGAACTCTATCATTATGAAAATCACATGCAACTTGACGAAGTTATATTTAATAGAATTCTAATTGGTGGATTTTGACTATGCTTATGTTATCAGTCTAAACTAAACATTACACTAGGTGGCAAAGGCAATTCATCCAGTATACCGATTTCTTCCTTATTCTAAACTCGTCAAGAAGTCAAGTGTGTATTAGTTGTTGCGAACCTCGAAACAAATTAGTTTAAATTGAACCGTAAGGATAAACCAAAGTCAGCATGAACGTAAGGTGTGATCTCATATGCACATTCGTTTCGTACTTAATGACGACTCATGAGTAAGAGCCAGTATTACGCTCTATAACAACGATATCTTTTGGTGATGAATGTAGGACAATTGGACTTTACATTCTCTTATTCAAATGTGTAAACCTGCAGTAGTGAAGCTAACTTGAAATCCATTGTTTTGGTAACTTCGCAACCGTAGTGTTGGTACTGTGTACCTAATCGGAAACCATAGTCTTCTTATCCGGTAATAGTTTAACAACCATAGAGTAGTTACCCTTTACAGGCTCAGTATATATTATACACAGTGAGTTGGCTTTGAAGTCGCATTGTCGAAGACTTTATATAAAGTTAGCTTCACTACCGTTGATATACACATTCATATATGAGATTGTTTCGTCCAATTGGCCCACAGTTTTCTGTCAATTTATAGTGGTTCTAGGGCATAACACCGGCTCTTGCTGATGAGTCGCCAGTTAGCACAAAACGAATGTGCACATGAAATCTTACCTCCGTTCATGTTGATTTTGGGGTATCATTCTGGTCCAATTTGAACTATTTTGTTACTAGGTGCGCAACGGCTAATACATAAATACATCATTATTAGATCCCAGAAACACACCGTATCTAGTTTTAAAGTACGGTGTAGTTCCCAATAATAGCGAAACCGATCTAAGAAAGGAATTTAAATTGCTACCTAATGCATTGTTTAAATTTTTTCTGAAAAAACATATGTAATAAAATACAGGCAGCTTACTTTAATTCAGTATCATTTACCCAACTAGCATTGTGTCTTTACCATAGTTAATAATTTGACGCATACCAAAAAACGTAAGTTTTTATATTACTCCGAAGTGCACATAGTGCACCGCTTGTGCAGAGCAATTAATCAGTTGTATGTTTTTAAAGTTTATACGTCTTAGTTCAAGCCATTGTCGTGACATTTTTTTAAGGTAATTTATGAATGTTCAATAAATAGGAAAATGACCTACTTTGTGATTTAATTTTTCAGTCCTATGCAGTGGTTGGTTTATAATGGCAATTCATATTGAAACGCATATATATGTTGCACGGCCCTCGACAAGTACAATTTACATAGGCCCTTATTAGTGAAAATCTTATTTCTGCATTTCTTGAACTATAGTTTAGTGTAAAGTTTCTTTCAATGTTTATTAATGCTTCCAATCCCAAGTTATGAAATGTCTTCATTTGTGTTAGAAAACTGTCTCGAACTGTCGTTTTCGTTTGTTTAAATTATTCAATTACGTACGTATTAGTAAAATACATTTTATACAAAATTTGACATAATTATTAACATATTGTGACACTGAGCCAGTTGGCGTTATTGTAGATTAAAATATTTGAAATAGTGAATATTTTGTAGTTAACGCCATTTTTTATTTTTAGCGCTAAGAACGGGATACCAGCGTGCCACAATCGTAGTATCAAAACAACTCAGTAATTGCAGCTAATCGAGCATCTTCATTCCACCATTTATATATATATATATATATATATATATATATATATATATATATATATGGAGTTTTATTCTAAACTAAGGAAAGGAACCACAACCCGAAAACATTTTTCCGTAGATGAATCAAGATTTGTGTACATCGTCTTCTAATCTCAAAAACATTTTAATCGAGAACATAGAAGCTTCACTGTAAGCCTAACCTTTTTAAGAAATGTACATTAATCTTACTACGATTGATTGATTATTTATGCCAGTCGTGCACATTGTATTTGGAAAAAGAACACTATAATTTGATGCATTCTAGATTTCATTTCATTGGTGGTAGAGTTGCATTGTATGTGTCGCAAAGGTTCGATTAATCCGCATTTCCAAGTACGCATTGAGTTCGTCTTTGTGGTGATTGTGTGCTGATTCGTCCCTTCACTCCGAAGGCTTCCACACCATTCGTACTAGCCACTGGAATTGAGGTACGATTTAAACTAGTTTGACTGGATACTTTTCAGTACCTCATTTACAGTGCTTTCATTAGGCTTCTAATAACACTGTAAAAGGATGAAACCACCAGATTTAAGCACACGTGATAACCTCTTTAAAGAAATAGGTATATTTATATTCTAATTTTCGACACACTAGTGGTTTCAATCAAACAATGGCCTCATTACTGGAAACGAGGTACCGAAACTTATCTGGTCAACCAAAATTAGCTAGAACCTCATTTCCTGTGGTTATAACGAAGGAAGTGGAAGCCTTCGGAGTGAGGAGACGGATCAGCACACAGCTACCACGAAGACAAACTCGACGCGTACTTAGAAATGAGACTCAATTGGATCTTTGCGGAACTGATAGTGCACATCTGCCGTCTAGGAGAGGAAATCGTGGATACATTAAATGCGATGATCGCACTGCGCAACAAGGAACAAGAACTTTTAAGAGAAATCTGAAAAAAATAATTGTTAATAATTTAACCTGTATTTCAAGTGGCGACTTTCTCCACATTAAAAGCCTTGTTGTCGCTTTACATGAGGCACTGTATCATGAACTTTCATTACGATTTCATATTGCAGATCTTAATATTTCCTCTGATTGTTGAATTTTTATATTGAACTTGGCATCAAGATTATGATAAGGCATGTCTTTCATCAATTTTATAGCCGTGCTCAGTTAATCGTTGGCATATTTGCTATTTTTAGTTTTAAATGAGCACGGCTGTCAAAATATCGGTTGTATTGAGCTGTCGAAATATAGGCCAAGAAAACAAATTTGGTGTACAAGCAATAATGAAATCCCAATATTAAGGATCACTTTCGATAGAGTAAACGACTGTATAAGACATTTTCCTTTTCTCTTGTACTCCATTATTGATATCACTACACACGTAGGTTATTTTGTGCTTCTTTAGGAGTGAGAGTGGTTAATTGTTAAAAAATTCACAATTGGGTCAGAACTTTTTAAATAAAATCTTAAATAGTCGCAGTTTAAAATTACTTTGCAAATAATTAAGAGGTGATATATCGCCTAATTTATACCATGTATATTGCACCATGTTGTCCAATAATCTGGAACATTTTATTGATTGAAATATAAAATCCATCTACTAGACCACAATTTTCATTCGATCGAACAACTTACTAGCATAATTATTGTTAAAAAATTGCTAAGAATTAATAATTCGAGTAAGTTTAGTCTTTTCATTAAAATCCAAAACGTCGTACAGAGTCAAATTAGTTTCGATGGAAATAAAAATTAAATGCCTAACTTCACACTATGGGAAACCCTGGTGCTTATCTATTATATATATATATATATATATATATATATATATGTGTGTGTGTGTGTGTAATGTTTCTTTGGTGTAATTTATGGAAGCAATTATAATTTTTTTGAATTCTACATGTATCATACTTTCTATTATTTTCTCTTAAGCGAGTTTCTGGGACAGCTGGTCGGCGTCTGTACAGCCATCGTGCCAACGCGCGTTCTGCTTCGTGCGGCCAAGTGGTTGTATTTCGTATTCGTAGTCCGCAAACGCTATCCTCAGGGGCGTCTGCGTCCGAAAGTGATGATAATAAACGAGCTCCATGTCGCCATTCGAACTTCGAGGTTCTGAACGAAAGGTACATTTTCACTATTATTTTACACTTTATCCAATATCTCTTTAACCGATGTTGTTTTTAATTTGTAAAAATCTCAGAAAGTTTTGCAGTCTTTGAACTCTCGTTAAGTCGTTCGATAAACTCCGTTTTAAATCCTCGGACGCCTAGTTAATAAAGTTGTACTTTTGTTCTGATTTTCTACTCGTTTATTTGCTTTCACTTACAAAAATTAATATGAACAATTTCATATGCTATTAAACAATCATTGGTAGCACGGATAGTGGTAAAATTCTGGAAGCAAATATCAATCCCATTATATTAAACCAGTCGGCAAATAAAATAGCACTACTACCGTCAGTCACACGTACTGTACGTCGCGAAAGCTGCAAATATTCTTTGTTCGTGACTGCATAGAAATTGTGCAGCCAACGTATCCAGTCAAGTACCATGTATGCGAAACTACTAGAAGTGAGAGCCGCATATATAATTTTACTTTCCATATATATTCATTGCGCTTTGAACCTCGCTGGTCAGTTTGTCGTCGTATTGTGATGATGATCATGGAAGATCGAAACGCGTCAATACGTATGACTGACGGTAGTTTTGTTATGTTTTTCGACGAGTGGTTAAATACAATGAGATTGGTGTTTACTTCAAACTCGTAAATTTGATTTTAATTAATTATAATAAACTTGTCACATTTAGTGCATTGGACAAGTAATTAAGGTTTGTTTACTTTCAAATATCAATTTGTAAATCAGCATTGAAAATCAAAGTAAGGCCGCATTTTTTCCAGAATTAAAAAGAAAGTACCTATCATTTATAATAAATATATTTAGACTACGTTTGATTTTGCGAGATATGTCCATAAACAAATGTATTTTAACTTGAATTAGAAAAAATAGTTATCAAATACTTTCGATTGGTGTGAATTATCTAGCATGTCGTGAAAATGTCACGCAGAAACCATAGTGTTTGCAAAGCGCAAAAAATTTGAAGACGATAAAATACGAGTCTAATGCATCCTAAAAGATAAGACAAAGGATTAACTCTACTGTACGCTAGCGAAAAAATATTTCCTTAAGGAACATGTGTATGCGTACAAATTCGTGAAAAATATTCTCATATTCTTTTTGAGTGCGTGTCTAAATAAATTTCATACTACACTGTCCAAGTGCAATAATTAAAAAAATAGTAATTTTATCATATACAAGATGCGTTACTTTCTCATATTCTTTTCATGTATCCAGAAATGAACATCTTTATATATATATATATATAACATATATATATATATATATATATATATATATATATATATATATATATACGTATTTAAAGACCAAAATATAGAAAAATATAAATGTGGAGAGAGTGCTAAATAAGTTACGACCAGTGAATTGCGTGCATCACCTCCAGTTCAAGCTCAATGCCCCAACATTTTTCTTCTGTTTTCATAAATCTGGCTGTAGTCTGTTAATCTATAAAGCTTCGTAACTGATAAAATTTCTTATTTACTTTTGCACATGGAAAGCATGCTCATTATAATGGGTCTTGAATTAAAATGATGTTATCGCGTTAGATAGAATTTTGCTTTCCACATATTTTCTGGTGGACTTGCACTAAAATCTCTTGTTAAGCGAAATGCTTTGTGAGCAATGCTTTGGAGATTGAGGATGCAAATGCATACATTTATTGTCTAGAATAAAATAAAATGTTTTTTAATGAAAATTTTGCGGTTTTCTGCCTTTTCATGAGTGAAGGCCAAATCATCTGGTCTTCCATTTTATGACAAACTTTTTTGAGCTTAAATTTATTATTTGTTTCCAGAATGAAGGAATCACTCGACAGTTGTCATCACCACAGTTCAACGAACCCGGTTGATGCTAAACGTCAGAGTGCACCATTAATTTTGAGTACTGTTCAACCACAACATCCTCAAAGGAAACGCTTACCAACTAGACAACTGGCAAAAACAGGTGGGACGATGTTGTCTAGCGGTAATGCCTCGATTTCGGTGTCGGATATTGGAGCGGAGCATGTCTTCGTTAATAATCCTAACGTTCGCCATCGTTCGCACGCTGGCTCCGAAGTTGTCATATTACAACCAGTTAGGTGGTGGTGGTTTAAAGTGGTTGTTCATCTATTAATAATTGTTTTTGGAATATCAAATTTTTTCGCCCAGTTTTTCACGCATAGTGAGACTTCACCCACGTCTGTTCTGCCTCGTGAGAAATTTTGAGTTTCTTAAAGGAAAGCACACTGTTAGAGAAAAATGCAGCATGTAAGGCGATGTAAAACCGTTTGTCTGGTTCTTAGTAATTTACGCCAAATTCAGCCAACTCTTCTGTGATTTTTTCGAATGTAACAATCTGTCAAAAGTTACTTATAACATTGTTTGCATACCTGGATGTATTAACATTGTTTTGTACTAGTAGTGCTTCCATTTTGCATAATAAACGTTATAAATCATTATAATTATTAATACATATTGTGCTATCCATGATTGGAGGCTGCATTTGTTGAATATTATCAATTTTGATAAACAATAATAGTTATTGATTTTCCTGAGTTTAAATTACTAACCACTGTATATTTTAGAACAGATACTGGTAAGGTAGTCTTAGAAATTACCTCACCTAAAGTAGTAACCTTCTGAATGGGATGTGTTAAAGCATTGCACTTCTCTCTGCCAATCATTAGTTATTGACTGAATAATGACAAGAAAACATTGCAGATTTGTGTCATATAAGTAGCCAAGATTACTGCACGTCTTGATCCAGTGCGCAACCATATGTAGCGATGGCATGATTAATGGCGTGTCAGTGGTTCGATCCGCGCTAGAAGGCCTAGCCAACACTGAAGTAATGAGTTATAATTGACGTTGTAAAATACGATGTGTCTTGTAAATTACCAAAAGTGGATATTTGCATTCTATTGCTCCCAACTCTATTAGTTACGCTGACTTGGAAATCAAATTATTTGGTCTATAGTTGCAAAATATTTTATTTTAAACAAGTTTAATGTTAACTATTTAGTTTGACTGCTTATTTTAGTCTATTTTTGAATGCAAATATTAGCAGGCAAACTTTGATAAATGTTGTGCCGGTGAAAAAATGTTGCTACAGATGTGTTGCCCATATTTTAACGCAACTATAAAATGGGCTTTGCATTTTTATGTTGCTTTGTCCGCCTTTGAAATTTTTCTTCTTTGAATCAAAAATTTGTTTTAAATACGTCGTTGATAAGCGCTTTCGTAATATTTGTATTCAAAAATAATAATTTTAATGCCCCATTGAGCTATATATATATATATATACATTAATTTTAAGAATTTTTGCCACCACCCTCGCAAGCACAATTGTTGACCTCTAAGGATGCACAATAAGGATGAAATTGGTCTAATTGATGCATTTAATCTTAGTTTATACAGACAACATATGCGTAACCAAATTCTTTCATTATACATTTATATATATATATATATATATATATATATATATATATATATATATATATATATATATATATATATATATATATATATATATATATATATAAATAAACAAATTGTTTTAGTCAAAAAGAATTTGAAGTCTAGTCAGTAACTCTAATTTCGAAAAGTCTCCATCATAACATGATAATAACAATCGAAATGTGCTTTGGTCACTTCTGAATAAAAACAGCTTTTAATAACTTTTAGTCACAAATTGCTAAATTCTGTTTTCTACACTGTGATTTTCTTTAATTTTACTACTAAACTAAGGTAAACATTAACTTGAAATCGCCATGGTTTGAAATATTTACCATCATAAAAATGCATTGATATTGTGTTTTCATTTAATCTTATCATTTATTAGTTCTCGATGAAAATTATTTAAACTTTAGGATTTCAATTACCCATCTTTGATGTAAAAGAACTCACAAAAAACGTTACTGTGCCAGTTAAGCCAAAATCATTTCTTAATTGGGCCTCTTTGCGTAGGATTTGCTTTAGGAAATATCATATGTAATCAGCGTAAGGATATGACAATTTACTATCTTTTTACTGATTTGTGATTTGAATCTGAATTCGTCTATTATTAAAACACTGTCCAGTCTTTAATATTGTTACAAACGAGTTGCCTTATTTGTTAAAACTCTTGATCGAAAATTAGTGTCTCATATTTTAGAGAATGTCATGTCTATTTTGTGCTACCTAAGTCATGGATTAAATTGAAACTTCGTTGCATCTGGAATGCACTTTTAACTCAATTAAAACTCGAACTGTAATCTATTTATTTAATTAAACAATGACAAATTATTGAACTTTTTTGGAATAACTATAACTGACGCTGAATTTTCAAACGGATCACATATGTAAAATGATAAGTATCCGTGCAATTTCATAATTTAAATGTTTTCGACCATTTGTCGCCAAACTGTTGCGTTTTTCCATTTAATAATCACTTATATATTTGAAAAAGTAAAATATTATTTGAAGAATGAAACCTTGATGAAGAAAGTCCAAACTTATGTATTGACAAAAGGGTGTTTGGTTTTAGTATGGCGGTTTTGGTTGATATGAAGTTTTATTCTTGTAAAACATATATTAATTCTCTGAGGCAGCACCTTCTATCATTGCTAATTTAGAAAATTATGAAAAAGGTAAACACTTTATGACCACACGTATAAAAGCGAACAGAATCAGTCTCATCAACAGGAAAACCCCAGTGAATTGAGATCTAATTGAAATTCATTGTTCGTTTTCTACACTATACAATACTTAGTTTGTACTGAAAAATGTGGGTACATAATGAGTCAGGGGTTTATATCAAGACCACAATTTCAATTAAAGTAACCAGACGTCGTATAAATAATCCACGTATACCACTGAGTTGACGACTAACCAGCAACTTATTAACAGAAAGCATTTATTATAATCAAGGTTGCGGTCTTGATATAAACACCTGACCCAGAAAGCATGCTCGTAAAAACAGAACTATAATAACTCGCATAAAAAAAGCATTTCTCAACCCTCAATTTGTATTGATTTTTTTATTATCACTTACATTAACACACTTTAAACGTCAATTTCAAAACTACCGGTTGGTAGCAAATAATTACACAGAGAATAGCCCTACAAAGAGGTTAAATCATCTCTCTCTCTGTCTCTGTCTCTGTCTCTCTGTCTCTCTGTCTCTCTCTCTCTCTCGTTCTCTCTCTGTCTCTCTCTCTCTCTGTGTGTCTCTCTCTGTCTCTCTCTGTCTCTCTGTCTCTCTCTCTCTCTCTCTCTCTCTCTCTCTCTCTCTCTCTCTCTCTCTCTCTCTCTCTCTCTCTCTCTCTCTCTCTCTCTCTCTCGTCTCTCTCTCTCTCTCTCTCGTTCTCTCTCTGCCTCTCTCTCTCTCTGTGTGTCTCTCTCTGTCTCTCTCTGTCTCTCTGTCTCTCTCTCTCCCTCTCGCTCTCTCTCTGTCTCTCTCTCTCACGCTCTCGCGCTCTCTCTCTCTCTCGCTCTCGCTCGCGCTCTCTCTCTCTCTCTCGCTTTTTGTCTCTCTCACAGTCTCTTTCTATCTATTTATATATTTCTCCATTCCTCTCTTTCCTTTGACCACTCTATTTTTAAACATTTTTGTTGTGTATTTGAATGAATCTGCAAATGCTGATAAAAAATCATAAATTAATCATTTGACGAACTTTTTATAAAATGAACTTATTTCAATTTAAATTAATGAGAAAAAAATCACCACAGTAGAAATTACATTTTCAAAATCCATACTGGACAACATATTTGAAGTTGCGACTAAAAGTATTTTAATTCGGTCTATAGCCCTTGCATGCACTATTAACTAGCACATGATAATTATATGAGAATTGTATTAGGCGTTGCGCACTTGAAAATTACTTCAAATAGGTCCACAACGATAATCCAAATTAAACACGAACGCAAAGTATAATCTCATGTGCACGTTAGTTTCGTTCTTATTTACAACTGATCAGAGTACGACGGCAAACTGACTATCGAGGATCAAACCGTATATCTAAATTTGATTTCCATATATATTCAATGCGGTTTGATCCTCGATAGTCAGTTTGCCGTCGTACTCTGATGATAATCATGGAAGGTCGAAACGCGTCAGTGCGTTGCAGCTGGTGGTAGTTTTGTTATGTTGTTCGACGACTCGTAGATGTGGCGAAAGCTACAAACAGTTAATGTTCGTGACTGCATAGAAATTGTGCAGCCGACATTTCCAGTCAAGTTCAATGTATGCGAGACTGCTAGAGGTGAGAGCCGCATATCTAAATTTGATCTCCATATATATTCAATGCGGTTTGATCCTCGATAGTCAGTTTGCCGTCGTACTCTGATGATGATCATGGAAGGTCGAAACGCGTCAGTGCGTTGCAGCTGGGGGTAGTTTTGTTATGTTGTTCGATGACTGGTTAAATACAATGGGATTGGTGTTTACTTCAAGCACGCAAACTTGATTTAAAGAATTGTTACCACCACCCGCGCAATCAATTATTGTTTAAATTGTATTGCCTATTTATGTATATGTGGCGAAAGCTGGAAACAGTTAATGTTCGTGACTGCATAGAAATTGTGCAGCCGACATTTCCAGTCAAGTTCAATGTATGCAAGACTGCTAGAGGTGAGAGCCGCATATCTAAATTTGATTTCCATATATATTCAATGCGGTTTGATCCTCGATAGTCAGTTTGCCGTCGTACTCTGATGATGATCATGGAAGGTCGAAACGCGTCAGTGCGTTGCAGCTGGCGGTAGTTTTTTTATGTTGGTCGACGACTGGTTAGATACAATGGGATTGGTGTTTACTTCAAAGCTCGCAAACTTGATTTAAAGAATTGTTACCAACACCCGCGCAATCAATTATTGTTTAAATTGCACAGTATATTTTTAATTAGGAAGACAAACACATTAATAACAAGGTGGATAATGGAAATTTATTTCGAGACTACTAAACTTCACTTTACAATCTTTCATTTATATACATCCTTGGTTTTCATTTGATTATATATATATATATATATATATATATATATATATATATATATATATATAATTGCGTGTATGTGTATTATGCTTCTATATGTGTGTCTGTTTCTTGCAGTACATTTTACTACTGTTCGTAATTTTAGGATTTTGTTTTAATTTATTTGACGTTTTTATTAATCTTGATTATATTTGTAAATGCAAATTTTATAATTCAACAACCAATTAGACTAAATTTATACCCTTTCGTTTTGAAACTTTTATTAGCCTATTATTTTGCATATTTTCCAATTTAATTACCTTCTAAATTACATCTCCAGACCTTTGCCTGTTTATCTATAAAAGTTTGAAGCAAACCCTAATTTAGGTCTCTGCCTTACATATATACCTATTCTAGTATAGTGATTTATACATTGGATAACAATATTTCCAACAAAAATGTTTCGTATCAATTGGAGGAATTAAAAATAGCTTGAATTAAAGCCATTGATTTAGAAAAATAAATTGAGCATGAAACAGAATATTAAAACCAAATCCAAGCTCTTCTAGTAAGCAAACATTTATCAAATTTAGAGTAACTTGTAGAGGTAAAGAATATCATTTTCATTTTCTATATTTGTAAAATGTAAATTTGAGTAAACGACCGCAATGACACAGCCTATCACAGAAACCTCTCGCGCATGCTAATCAAACATCACTTTTGAGATATTAAGTACAATAATATAAATGAATTAGCAATCTGCGAATTTCTGTGGTTTAACGCATTGAAATCCGATTTAGGCGAACATAAAAATCATGTACGGGCATTCAGCCTAAATTTCTTCTGATGTGATTTAAACGCTTCGCCGTAATAATAATGGCTATCCTAACTTATTTATATAGTCAACTATTAAAAGCTCTCATTATTTGTCAGTTGTTGCAAACCTAATAACAAAATAACACGAGAATATACTTTCCGTTCATGTCGTCTTTAGTTTATCCTTCTGAACATATTTCAACTACTTTTTTACTAGGTGCTCAACACTTAATACAAAATTGCATCTATTCATTAGTCTTTAACACAAACAGTATTTAACTGTCATATATTTAATTTAATGATGCCATGATTTCAGCGAAATGTGATAACTGATATCACTCAAGGCAAGAGTGTATGGATTTAGCAATAATTTTAATTATAAAAAATTGTAAACTGTAGCATAAATTTAAACACATCGTGTTGGAACCATGTACCGACTCGGCAACCGTAGTGCTAGTACCATGTACCTTTTCGGTACTATAATCTTCGTATCGGGTCCTGACAGAATAGCCATGGTGTTGGTACCCTTTCCAGACTCTGTATATATATTATATATGGTGAGTCTTGTCAGCTGCAAATTCTGGCCAGTACGAGATTAGTTCCCAATAAGGACGAAACCGGTGTACTGGATGAAATACTTTTTCAACACTAGATGATACTTTGTTTAAACTGACTAATCTATGTACATAATGGGTCAGTTATTTATATAGAGATCGCAGCCTTGATTAAAAAGTAATTATGTATTATGTGTTGCGCACCTCTTAACAAATTTGTGCAATCATGAACAGAAGGATAAATCAAAAACTGATGAGTCGCCAGTAAGCACGAAACGAATATGCACGAGATTATAATTTCCATTCATAGTGTCTTTCGTTTAGCCTTCTGGTCATAATTGAACCAATTTATTAATAGATGCGCAAAACCTAATACATAATTGCATATATATTAGTTCTCCGCCACAAACAGTATCTAGTGATAATGCTGTTTTCCAAGTAAACACGAAGTTAGAAGCAGGTTAAATGCGTTAAATACTGTTTGTTGCGGAGAACTAATATATATGCAAGTATGTATTAGGTTTTGCGAAGCTAGTAACAAATTAGTTCAGTTGTAACCAGAAGGATAAACCAAAGGCAGCATGAACATGAAGTATAATCTCATGCATATTCGTTTCGTGCTTATTGGCAACTCATCAGTTGGAGCCGGTATTACGCCCTTTAACCATTATATATTTTAGTCAAGAATGTGGGATAATAGGACGGTACAATCTCCTAGACGAATGTGTAAACCTGCAATAGTGAGGCTAACATCATATAAAGTCTACGACAATGCGACTTCAACCCACCCACCCAAGTATCGTGCTCACAATTAAAAATTTAGTAGTGTGCTATCTAAAATGCTTTGTCTAAGTAATGATTGAAGATTTTAGCTTCACTATTGCAGGTTTACACATTCGTCTAGGAGATTGTACCGTCCTATTATCCCACATTCTGGACTAAAATATATAGTGGTTAAAGGGCGTAATACCGGCTCCTACTGATGAGTCGCCAGTAAGCACGAAACGAATGTGCATGAGGTTAGACACGTGCCATTAGTGCAACTAAACTACGTATATTATACAAGGTTGCGCATTTGATTTTACCAGCAATTTAAGATAGTCACCCATAGACAGATAGACCGAAATATTATTAACTATAGCAAAAGAACATTTCAGTTTCGAAGTTTGTAAAAAATTGAGTCAAAATTAGACGTGCGGGTTGCGCAGCGTTACACTGAATTCTCACATTAATTATTAGCAGATATAGTTCATACGATTAAAATTGATTTAGCAGTCAATGAAACACAAATTATACAAAAATTGCAGTCCGATTTACAAAAGTGGACAAAGCATGTACAGACCTTCAGAATGAATTGAGTTTGGTGCAAGTAAATGAGGCGGTGTGTCTACGTGCCACCAATTCACAGATTTGCAATTTTCTGCTTGAATTGCTTTTTAAAAACATAAGCATGTTTGATTTAGAGAGACTTGTGGAGACCAGATGAAAATAGTATTTATTTTATCAAACAAAATTTATTGGTTTTTGCTCGTAGAAATATTAATCTGAATTACATAATCCCAGATAAATCTGCGTATAGCGTCAATCTTTTTAATTTCTTTTTATGTAGCAAAGTTTTCAAAGTGAATTTCAGCACCACATACTTAATTGGAAGGTTTTATCTGACATAATGCTTATAAGACTGACACTCAAATATTCTGAATCCAATTTTATGAAGTTAAAATTCTTTAGATAAACTTTAAAGAATCATGTTTTTGTTGCCTTGCTTGAAATAACTTAAATCATTATCTCACGGTAGCACAGAAACCACCTCAAACAGAAAATACAACAACAGAGGCATAGGTACTCATTTCGTATATTTTCTGGGGAGGAAACCGCATTCAAACTTCAACTTTAAACTTCGTAATATTGAACTATTAATTCTATAATTTCCTTAAGTTATTCATTAGTAAGAAATATTAGTTCATTTTTTACCTCTAAATTAGATTGTCAAGCACTGCTCGTTTTGGTGAATAAAAATTTTAATTCATTACGACGATGTGTCTGTTCTATAATGTCAGATTGTGGGTGGTTAGTTGGTGATTTAAGTCTAAATAGATTCCATATAGTCTCCATCAAAAGAAAAGGCTAACCAAGAAACTTTAGTGGGCTTTTATTTACGTCAAGTTCGCAATCTTGGGTCGAATAAATTTTATCACCGCCGACGCAACAATTTTTTGTTTAATTGATTAATCAAGTGTCAGTATAAATTGGACCAAAATGATAATTTTTAATGTTGTTGAACAGAAAACAAAACTACTTTGTCACATATACACCTAAGTTACGCATTTATGCATGAAAAGGAATAATTACAAATTTTTATTAAATTTCCTGGACGTTGAATTAATCATACAGCCATCTATTTAATATATTTATCAAAATGAAGTATTAGATTAACGTTTCTATTAACTTTAAATAATAAAGACAAATGACAATTAAAATATAATTATGAATATATTATTTAATAATCTTGATGAAAATGTGTTATTCTAGTGACACTGGCGTATCGAGCTTACTGGTTTATCAACATTTACATTCGGCACTGAGCCTCTTTCTTCTTTTGGATTTGTTGACTAAAAACAAACCATCGATGTGTAAAGGCGCGAAAAAATTTCTGCAAATATTGTAATACTTTACTCTTGTTTTCGAAAAATTAACTTACAAATATGAATTTAAGGTTTGACTTACCTGATAACAATTATAAGAATAAGATGAAATATAATAATCAGAATACAAAAATGGTTTAGGCGCACAGGAACATGTATTTAATGCTTGTTAGCATCTTATTAAACAATTATTGTTTGCGCGGGTGGTGATAGCAATTCTTTAAATCAAGTTTGTGAGATTGATGTAAACACCAATCCCATTGTATTTAATCAGTCGAAATTCCTAAAATTAACAACTGTAGTTCACACATACTGAATAGATTCGATTTTATGAGATAAGCAACAAAGAATAACTGCAAAGCCAGATATGCGATTTTCACCTCTACTTGTCCTGTGCATAAGATATTTGTATGGAAACACGAGCTGCGCAATTTCTATACAATGGGATTGGTGCTCATATCATACCTTCAAGCTTTATTTAAATAATATTTATCACCACACGCGCAATAAATGATTGTTAAATTATATATATATATATATATATATATATATATATATATATATATATAAATGAGTTCCCAATAAGGACAAAATCGGTCTACTGGATGAATTGCCTTTTCTACGCTATACAATTCTTAGTTTATACTGACACATGTATGTACTTAATGGGTAAAGGCGCTTATATCACGATCACAATATTGAATATAATAATTATTATCAATACGCGCGCGACCAATGTTCGTTTAATTTATGTTTCCGATTTTCCTAAATCTTAAACCCTGAAGCTCCAACTAGCCACACCGATCCCTCATTAATCACCAAGCACAATGCTTCTCGAGGAAGTCATGCAGATTTTAAATATTAGTAGTTTGTATTTATGCTTATATAGAATACAAGTGTCATTCAATTTAATTTTCGTCGGCTAAATCCCTAATAACTTTCATTTGCAGAACGTAGGATTTTTATATTATAACCTAATGCTTAGCTTGGGCACATCGAACAAACCAGCGAATTTTAAAAAAATTTGCGTTCTTTAATTTTACATTAGTTTAAATAAAACTAATTACCTTTATTATTGTTTAATTCTGTTACTTATATATATGTGGAAAAAGTTGCAAAAATTTAATGTATGTAACTGCATAAATTTGAGCAGCCGACATATCTAGTCAAGTACAATGTATGCAAGAAAACTAGAGGTAAGAGCCTCATATCTAATTTTGCATTGCATATATATGCTTTGCAGTTTGATCCTCGATTGTCAGTTTGCCGTCGTAATTTTATGATGATTATGGAAGATCGAAACGCGTCAATACGTTTGACTGACAGTAGTTTTGCTGTTCTTCGAAGACAAGTTAAATCAAATGGGATTGGTGCTTGCTCCATGCTCGCAAACATTATTTAAAGAATTAAAATATTATGTTTTAATTTAAACAATATATGTTTTTAATTATTTGTTACCACGCATTATTAATATGAACTGAGAGGGAAAAAATTTAAGATGTTCTTTTGATTTACGAAACCGCATCGAAAGAATCTTCAATTTTATCTCAACTGTTGCGTTAACTACTTTGTTAGAAATAATATTATGAGGCGTTATTAATTTTTTCGAGCTTAGTTTGCGGCATTGAGTTGGTATACTTTAATCAATTCAGAGCAACCTTGGAAAACTTGGGTCGGCCAAATGATTTATCCTCGGATTTTCTTTTGCACATAATAAATATATCCATTGGAATTTATTCTTCTCATCTTCAAATAGGCCAAGTACATCATACGCAGGACTCAAAGAGGTGAAAACCGCATATCGTGTGCTACTTGCTTTATATATATATATATATATATATATATATATATATTGTGGTTCATCCTCACTAGTTAGCTTGAAGCTATTCGCGGTTACTGACACTATGTGAGGTCTAAACGTTTTAGTATGTTTGAATTACGGTATAGGTACAATGGATTTGATGTTTATTTTAAGCTCACAAACTTTAATTTAATATTGTTACCACCAGTCAAAATTTTTTAAATTGTGTTAATTATATATATATATATATATATATATATATATATATATATAGTGAAAGCTGTAAATGGTTGATGTTCTTGACTGTATAGAAATAGTGCAGCCAACTTTTGCAGTCAAGTCAAAGAATGCGAGATCATTGGAGGTAAAAGTTGCATATCTAAATTTCCAGAACTAATATATATGAATTGCAATTTCGTTCTCGTTAAACAGTTTGCAGTTATATTCTGTTGCTGATTGCGTAAAGTTAAATCGCGTCAGTGTGTGTTTTTCTCGATGCGCAATAGATGAAGCATACTTGGATTGGTGCTTATCCTATGCACACAAACTTTAAATAAAGGACAGAATCAGTAATTTCACAAACAGATTGTTTAATCTATTACAGTTAAATATTGTTTGTTGCGAAGAGCTAATATATATGCAAGTATGTATTAGGTTTTGCGAACCTAGTAACAAATTAGTTCAGTTGTGACCAGAAGGATAAACCAAAGGCAGCATGAACGGAAAGTATAATCTCATGCACACGTCCTATTATTCCACATTCTTCTACCAAATATATAGTGGTTAAAGGGCGTAATACCGGCTCCTACTGATGAGTCGCCAGTAAGCACGAAACGAATGTGCATGAGTTATACTTTCCGTTCATACGCCTTTGGTTTATCCTTCTGGTCCAACTGAACTAATTTGTTACAGGTTCGCAAACAATACTACTTGCATATATAAGTTCTTCGCAACAAACAATATTTAACTGTAATATATTGAATTGAATGATGTCATGCTTACCGCGAAATGTGATAACTGATATCGATGAAGGCCAGAGTGTATGGTTTAACTGGAGTAACAGGTGTTCGGAAATTGTTGTAATTCTCAATTTGGGTGAACTTTAGCATAAATTTATATCCATCAGGTTGGTATCATGTACCGACTCGGAAACCATAGTGTTAGTATCCGGTACTCATCGATTTCAAAAAGGTATCAGTTACTAACACAATAGCCATAGTGTTAGTATCCTTTACAGACTCGGTATATATATTATATAGTATGAGTTAGCATTGAAGTCGTATTGTCGTTGACTTTAGATTATTTTAGCTTCACTATTACAGGTTTACACATTCGTCTAGGAGATTGTACCGTCCTATTATTCCACATTCTTCTACCAAATATACTGTGGTTAAAGGGCGTAATACCGGCTCCTACTGATGAGTCGCCAGTAAGCACGAAACGAATGTGCATGAGATTATACTTTCCGTTCATGCTGCCTTTGGTTTATCCTTCTGGTCACAACTGAACTAATTTGTTACTAGGTTCGCAAAACCTAATACATACTTGCAGATTGTTTAATCGTAAAACATGAAAGTCCGATATTAAGTCTTCTGCACGTAACCGCCCCTTCTGTCCTCACATAATACAATTCTCCCTTTCTTCAACCTCGAAATATAATTTAAATTTGAATTATTGCTTTGCCAAATAATGTTATAAGGGCTCATTTTAATTTACTTTCAGTTGACTTGTTAAATCCTATCTGCACTTTGGAGAGGATAATCCAAGACTGTGAATAAAAACAGCTTTCTTTCATCCATTATTAACTGCCTTGAAGCTGGCCGAAAGTGGAATCTTGTTATCTCTGTTTACATTAAACTGGTATAGAAAATTTTTATCAGCTTCTTGTTCATTTTGCACACATATCTACATCCGGTTAGTTTACGTTCACAAAACCGTAATCTACGCGTATTTTGTGGGATTAAGCGCGAATAAAATAAATTATCAATTTATACTACAATTTATTAGCCAAAATTACGTATTTGCTTAAACGTAAATATCAGAATAAGATATTTATAATAAAATCTCCGTTTATCTCCTAAAATTGGGGTAATTCGGTATGCAAAATTTATTGCCCTGCTACGCGCTACCGCGTTCTCTATGTACAAATTGATTCGGGATAAATTGTCGGATTAATATTTGGATTAAACGAACATTGGTTGCGCGGGTGGTGATAACAATTATTATAATCAAGTGTTTATATCAAGACCGCAACCTTGATTATAATAATATTTGGATTGTATATCAGAGCACAGTTTAACTTCTGTACAGAGATATAAAATTTAAGGCTGCCTCAAACGGTAACCGCAACAGTTTTTGACGTGCTTAAATGCATCGGTTTCTCAAATTGTCACTTGTAAAAATAATTAAGTGATTTCGCATCAATCTTATGTTTGATAGTCATCTAGCATTTTAAATTTAATAAATCTCCACTTGGTATAAAGCAATAACTAAAAGAATTCGTATTAGTAATAATTATTCAATCAATTAAATTAATAACAGTTAAATACTGATTGTTTCGAATAACTAATTTACATGCAAGTATATATTAGGTGTTGCGAACCTAGTAACAAAATAGTTCAGTTGTGACCAGATGGATAAACCAAAGACAGCTTGAACGTAAAGTATAATTACATGCACATTCGTTTCGTGCTAACTGGCGATTCATCAGTAGGAGCCGGTATTACGCCCTGTAACCACTGTATATTTTGGTGAAAAATGCGGGATAATAGTACGGTACAATCTCTTAGACGAATGTGTAAACCTGCAGTATTGAAGCTAACATCATATAAAGTCTTCGACAATGCAACATCCAAGCTAACTCACACTATATAATATATATACCGAGTCTGTAAAGGATACTAACACCATGGCTATTGTGTTAGTAAGCGATACCAACACTATTGTACCGAAAAGGTACATGGCACTAACATGATGGATATTAATGTATGCTATATTTCACCGAAATTGAGAATTACAACAATTTCTGTACACCTGTTACTCCAGTAAATTCATACATTCTGGCCGTGATCGATATCAGTTATGACATTTCACGGTAAGCATGACATCATTCAATTCAATATATAACAGTTAAATGCTGTTTGTTGCGGAGAACTAATATATATGCAAGTATGTATTAGGTGTTGCGAACCTAGTAATAAAATAGTTCAGTTGTGACCAGACGGATAAACCAAAGTCAGCATAAACGGAAAGTATAATTTCATGCACATTCGTTTCGTGCTTACTGGCGACTCATCAGTATGAGCCGGTATTACGCACTTTAACCACTATATATTTTGGTGAAGAATGTGAGATAGTAGGACAGTACAATCTCCTTGAGGAATGTGTAAACCTGTAGTAGTGGAGCTAACAGCATATAAAGTCTTCGACAATGCGACTTCCACGCCAACTCACTCAATATAATATATATAGCGAGTCTGTAAAGGATACTAACACAATGGCTATTGAGTTAGTAAGCGATACCAACATTATAGTACGGAACAGGTACATGGCACTAACATGATATATATTAATGTATGCTATATTTCACCGAAATTGAGAATTAAAACAATTTCTGAAAACCTGTTACTCCAGTAAATCCATACACTCTGGCCTTGATCGATTTTAGTTATCAAATTTCGCGATAATCTTGAAATCATTAAATGCAATACATAACAGTTAAATAGTGATTGTTTCGGAGGACTAATATATATGCAATTATGTATTATTTGTTGCGAAATTGAGAATTAAAACAATTTCTGAAAACCTGTTACTCCAGTAAATCCATACACTCTGGCCTTGATCGATTTTAGTTATCAAATTTCGCGATAATCTTGAAATCATTAAATGCAATACATAACAGTTAAATAGTGATTGTTTCGGAGGACTAATATATATGCAATTATGTATTATTTGTTGCGAACCTAGTATCAAATTAATTCAGTTGTGACACATTTAAGCTTAATAAGCTTATATATATATATATATATATATATATATATATATATATATATATATATATATATATATTGTCGTTATATATGTGAATGGGAATATCTAGGCGTGTAGAGACCCTTTTGTCACTACCATAGGCGAGCCTTTGAGACGTCAGGCTCGGATTACGCATGTGTATGGAATGATCATCTAATTTAGAATTACTACTACTTTAGAACTTACTCTTATACTAAATTTCTTAAGTCCTTCAGTTAATCGCTCTGTATTCTCGCATTTATTGCTGTTGCTAATATTTTATTAATTTTAAATAAATAATAGTCATTAAATAAATGGTATACGTCCTCAGAATAGAACGTCCAAATAGGACTAATCGGGATTATTACAAGTGGTATCGAATCTTCCAAAAAATAACGACTTAGTGAAAACTGTATTCAATTTTTTTTTTAAATATATAGGTATTTTTAGTCATTTCTGATTGTCTTTTACCAATGTCCAAAATTTTCCTATTTTAGAAAAATTATTACTTTAAATGCGCATTATTTTAAGTTCTGGTTAGAAGTGGCGAGTTGAATGTGGAAATAAATAAAGTTTGAATAATAGAACTTATAATCACATTTTATTTCTTGCGTGCCCTTTTATACATTCATTTTTGTATGATGTACTGCATACATAGTAAAAAATTAATCCAAACAGGACAAAAAGGATTTATCAAAATCATAATGAGCCAAACGAATGATCACTGATCAAATACGTTAGTTCTTACAGTAGACGAATTACCCTGAGCCAGAACTTCACCCAGTGCACACCATATGTTTGGCCGAGGTATATGAGACAGGTGGACAGTACATTCATCTATACGAACGTGCAGTCAAGCAGTAATGGTGTTTACATCATAGAAAATCTTCGACAACGCGATTACAAATCCAATTCACTATATATGACATATACCGAGCCTTAAAAGGCGCTAACCCAATGGTTTTCAAAATGCTAGGTCTGGACCAGGTATGAACACAGTGGAATTCAAATTTCACTATAATTGAGAAGTACAGCTACTTATTTTCAACTGTTACTCCAGCAAATCCATACAATCTGACATAGATATCAATTATCAAATTTCGAGGTAATAAACCAATTAAATAGATGCTAGTTAAAATTTTATCACTTGGATAACTTATACACACACATATATAAATATATAATATTTCCTTACTAATAAATTATTTCTAAATTGTACCAATATAATGGTTTTAGTTAACCAATCATGTAAATACTACCAAACAACTGTATTTGAGTATTCCAAAATTGTGACTAAGACCCAATTCTGAACACTTGTCAACTCAATTACGGATTGAATACACTTTCACTATCACCATGGTTCCAGATCATTAATATGCCACCCATGAAACGTAGGTAAAATTTTGGTTTCAGTGAAGTCTTGTCCAACTGATTATTTTGAAAATAATGCATAAAGATATTAGCTTTTGGGACCGACAAAGGTTTCCCATTGGAACGCCTCGAATTCGTTTATAAAATTCCTTCCGAAATTTATAATAAGTGGAGGACATACAAATACACATCATCTCCATGACGTGTCCAATCGTCAATTTGCCTCATAATATTAAGAGGTAATCAACTAGTAAAGGTTGAAAACAATCCAGAGCCTCAGGTACGAAATATACAGTCAGAATAGTGTGCTATATCTGCTCCTGGTTATGAGTTACTATTTTGTGCGAATTGCATGTGTGCATGAGATTAAACCTTTTGTTCATGCTGCTGCAAAACCTTATGCACAATTCAATATGATCTGTCGAGCAAAAATAAAAGCTTAAATTTTATTTTTTCTATATATCATTGCGCACGCGGGGATGAAACTTTTACAATCCAATATGCACAATAGAGAAAGTCTCCTAGTAAATTCTATTTATCATTTTCAAAATATACCAAAACCTGTGTCACTTCGACAAACTGTTGCATTTTGGCCATGCCTGGTGATTATCAGAGCATGTCGGCGAACTGTCACACGAGAATCACTTGACGAAGTATAATTAGTGAACTTAAAATAAAACACTGGTTCTAATCATATGTGGTCTTGCTTCTGTAGAGGCTCTTTGGTCACTAATATAGGAGTACGCCTTAGACAACTGGTTTGGATAATCCATATATGCAGAATGATCATCAAATTTAGAACAAAAAAATCCTCAGCACATTTTTTAAATCCTTCGATTAAACTCTCTGTTTCCTACCACTTATTGCTGCTAGCCATTACGTTAAAATAATATTTATTACAAGAAATTGCGTATGCTCACCGTCTCACTGATTGAATTTAAATGCTTTATCGAAGTGAAAACCTTGAAAAAACGAATATCCACGATTATCACCTAAGGTGAATTTGAGACCTTTTCCGTAAAATCCATAAAAATAATTTATTGTTAAGATATCATTTCCTTAAATGTCTTTCAGAATATAGATAATGTTAATCAAGGAACTTGCAATATGAGGACCTCGCAAATAAAAATCGCAAGAAGACTCAATAATAAAGTCATCATCGTCAAGTTAAAATATTCGACAATATGCACAAAGAAAATTTTTTTATTTCAACATTTTTAAAAAATTAATAACTTTTTTGTGAAACCTGTGGTAAATTCAATTTTGCAAACATACAAAATTGATTTATTTTTAAAGTAAGAGTTAATCAATCTCCAACAAGTTGACTTCCACACATCCATCGTACTTAATTCTTTTGTCGGCTGCCTTATAACTTTGCAGTCACGAACATAACTTTTCTGAAGTTTGAACGACCATTGGTTGCGCGGGCGGTGATAACAATTATTATAATCAAGGTTGCGATCTTGATATAAGCACCTGACGCATCAATTATTACATACACATGTCAGTATAAACTAAGAATTGCATAGTGTGGAAAAGGCAATTTATCAGGTAGACCGGTTTCGTTCTTATTGGGAGCTCATCACGTACTGGCCAGAATTTGCCTCGGACAGGGCTCGAACCTGGAATCTGGGGCTCTAACCTCGGAGCCACTCTGCCGCAGGGTATGATTTGTTATACATCATATAAAAACTCCCATCAGTCAAGCGTACTAGCGCTTTTCATACTTTCAGCCTGTTTTGTGGATTATTTGCGCGTATTTTGATGGTTTATTCTTTGAAAATATTATTTTCTTGTACAAATACTTTGCTTGTATTAAAAAATTTAGAGTTTTCTTCGTTGTGGTTCTTGGATGTAATTTCTATCAAGTCATGTAATTAAAATAGTACGAAGGCAATCCAGTAAATAGGGATTGGCCGCAATACATATCAACTAATAGAATTAGCTAATTACCTGATCCGTGTTGTGACCAGCACAGGATTACTTCCGGTCAATTGTTTTATTCTACGTGATTTGCCTTCGCAGTTTGTCGCTTTGCACTATCCGTTTTGCAAAGATTCGATTGATCCCCATTTCCAAGTACGCACCGATTTTGTCTTCATTTTGGCTGGGTGTGATTGCTAAACTCAGGTTATGAGGTACGATCTATTCTTCGTACCTTATCTCCAGTGCTTAGTATGGACGATGTTGAAGCCTTCGGAAGAAAGGGACTAATCCGCACACACCCAAAAAGAAGACAAAATCGACGCGAACTTTGAAATGGGGATCAATCGTGTCTTTGCGAAACTGATAATGCAAAGCGAAAACACGTAAACGCAAATCGCGCAGACTCAACTTATAAAGCTTGCAATGCGCAAACTTTCAAAAGATATTCCGGTCAATTTCTTTGAGTAAAATTTTTCGGATAATTTTTTCCTTATTCTTCCTTGGTTCTTAATTAATAACAGATCTAAGAAACAAAGAAATTGATAACTTATTTACTTGGCCCTTCTTGTGCCAAAAATGGTGTTTGCATCCACTGTCTTCATTTTTACTCCGAATATTTCGGCTTTCTGTTTTGGAAGCCTTGTTCGACGGAAAGTTTATACCGCAAACAATTTGACATTTATTAGATCGGATGACTTAAAGAAATTGATCTAACGAAATCCTGTGTTAGTCACCACAAAAGTCAGCATACAATAACCATAGAATAGCACTGTGTTTTACACAGATTGATTTTAATATATGCAAAAAATGTCGTCTTTTTCGTCCTAATACTAATTTTATATTTATTCGTATTTTTAGAGAAATATTAGCTCGCCCGGAAGTACATGGTAATTGCAGATTTGGTCAAATAGTTCCCATGCTGTTTGATTACAACCGGTATGTTACCTTTTATTCCGTATGAAGATTTTTTCGATGTAGCGTAAAATTACTTTCCGATACACAAGACATTTATTACCCGATATGAATTTTAAAATAAATTTAAAATTCCACATTAGCGATTTCGCTCCATCTTTCCACCTGATATTACTTGAGGGCTGAATACAGTAAAACAAAAAAGAAGCTACGTTTGCATAGAAGAACAGTCTACGTTAAAAATTCACAATCATATATCCATTTGTCTAAAATGTTTAAAAGAAGGAAACGTAAGCGGCGTTTGAAAGCCCCATGGTAATGACAGTGTACGAACAAATCGTTTTTGCTTGCACAGTTGGGCGTCGTCTTCTTAACTTTGAAAATCGCTTTGTTGGCATGTCACAACTTTTATGTTACATGGCATATTTAGTAATAGATTTACGTGCAACACCAAACTGTTTCTGTAACAATCATGTTGGTGTGTGCCCTGACAAGGCCGAATACAATCTTCTACTGTGCCTGCCTACAGGAGTAATTCCAATTATAGATGACGTTAAATACAAATTGCAGTGGAATCTTATCTCACACACTAGGTAGAAAAGGTGTGGTGGTGGATATTATCATAGCTAATTCAGCTGCAAAATATGTCAAAGCCGAATTGTAACGTAATCTATTTCTTATGCGCTTCATTGCCACTCCGGCTTTATATTATAAGCGAAAATACTCAGCGGATTTTATTATATTAATGGGCCTTGAACTCATCTATGAATTATGGTTGGTAATCGATAATGATAAGAGTGCTAAGTACACCATTCAAATCATTCTGCACAACAAATACGCAATGCTCTATTAAACAATTTTCGAACCAATTCTTTATCCTGTTTCATCGCGCAGTAGATATTGAAAAGCAAATATTGCAATTTCCAGGTTTTCTCATCGAAAAATGATCTGCGCAATAGGCCATCATGTCTACGTTTGAGCAAAACGCTAGGAAAAGCTAGAGAATCATCCTTCTCGGTGTTAATTTTAAATAATATATTCGGATGCCATTCATTGAAATTACTGAATAGTTCTCTAGCATGAACACGAATATCAGACTCCAAAAATATATTACAAACATAAAGGTTATGGAGTTTCGCTTTTTCGGCTATGATGGGGCCAAAAGGGAACCCATTCATAGACCATTATTATAACTGTATAGTTAAATATAAGTGAAATTGTAATCTGTACAGCATAAATATAACAGCCCTCTAAATTCCTCTCATTCAGCTTAAAATTTGGGAAATAATACCGAAGATAATGACATGTAATTCAAAGCATTCTTTCAAAATGTACAAAATAAGGTGATTCCTCACCTGCTTTAAAAGGTTAGCCAAATATTTCGTCAATTCATGCGTTAGCGTATTTTTCATTGGCACAATTGGTCTCAGGGGGATTTTATGTTTAAGCGTCTTTGTTAAAGCATACATCCTCGGTAACTGCATTCATTTATTTGTGTTCAGCACGTGTTATCCGTCCGTCTTATAGAAGATAGGATAATTTCGTCGAAATGAATTTCTCGGTAATTTACTTTGCATCGCATAAACTTATTCGGAAGCTAGTTCAATAAAGCGAAACTGACCAGGACTGTGCAGGTGAAACTATTAGTTCGTGCTTTGTCATTACTATGGGACTTGCAAAACCCCATGTAAAATTGCCCTTCGATACGTTTCCCTTTCTGCAATATTTTGGACTAATAGATATATATTTGTATGTTTTTTAACGTGGATTGTACTATCTTTCTTTGATGCAAATGCGATAGTGTACAATTGAAAATGTATTTTTTTTAATAAGAAGCTTGAATTTGTAAATTAAATATAAAAGACTTGGAGTTAAAAGGAATGAAGACGGTATCCCAAAGTTTGTTATCACACAATATATCATAGAATATTAATAGATTTAAGAGTAATAAAAAAATATGTTTACTCTTATTTATTTAAGGCTTTATCTTAGCTCATTTGTATAAAAGACATAGCACAAGGCTTCTCGCACGAATAGATTCTAAAACTTAATACTTTCTACAATTTTGACAACTTAATTTTTGATATCACTCATAGGTCGGCAAAATCTTGAACCTTTTATCTTTTCAGATGATGTAATTTTTGGCCTCAGTTGATGGGTTCTCACTTG